>JANTCA010050551.1:0-18063 GCA_024741275.1 Chironex yamaguchii
GATTAGTCACAAAAATGACTAATGTTCACTCGTCAAACCAGTCTAATATGTCTGAAGAGTATATTAATTTCATTGCTAGGGAAGCGACACCAGTTGCCATGACAACTAGAGAAATTGAGGTTGAATCTGAATCTGATTCAGAGTTACAGGAGATTCGAGGTCATTTGCTCGATGGTCAGTGGGATACAATGGAATACAAAGTTTATTTTTATTTTTCAAACAAGGCTTCCTTTTCAGCCTCTACAGGTATCCATGCACCAGCCATGACCTATTCTAAGCAAGAGAAAGAAGCCATGTATGAAGAAACTTGGAAGGGCTGTTTATCCTTTCTACGAAGTAGGCTACTTGTATTAGGTGACTTCAGTGCCAATTTATGTAATATCAGAAGCCACACTTTCCAGAAGTGTGTTGATGAATGCTTAGAGGGTGCATAGTGGAGGATACCATGCTGAACACTGTGAAGGTCCTTGTTGCCGAACCAAATGACACCAGACTAATTCAGTGAGAGTCAAGTGCAGCATCAAACAGTATGAAAGTGGTAATAAAATTCATTTTAGTCAAAAAGGGTGACATGGGTGTGTCCTGTGCAATTTCAAAACCACTCTGATTGACCTGAGTGTCCTGGCAACAGACTAGGTGGAAGTACGCAAAACTGTTCAGCTAAAGAGACTAGAAACTGATTTTGGGTAGCCTCAATTTCCAATTTCTGATACTTGAATTTGTAATACAGATACAGTCTTAATACTTTCTATGCTGCAAGCATGTGGCTTGTTGACACTGGGTAAGTCTTTCCTGCATTTGCTGGCCTTTACCCATGTCATTTTGTGCCTCCAATAGAGCAATGTAATCAAAGTTTTATTTGACTACCTCAATACTGATATTCTTATCACTTATATGAAACTGATTCATAGGGATACTTTCATCATTAATCTCCTACTCCTCTAAGAACATTGAGGGGAACATGCCATCAGTGTCTCCTGTCCAGGGTAGCTGTCTGCAGCTGTGCTGGGGAATTTGCCAGTCTTGATGTTGTTCAACCGAGGTGCTGGTGGAGTATCAGTCTGCCTTGTCACTATCAGTCTGCTGTCTGTTGATGTTTAGTTGCTGCAAGATGGAGCTGTTTGTTCTGTGGTCAGTGAAGGGTATTCGTAACAGCCGTCTGTAACACCACATGTTTCAAATGCTTTGAGTATTTCCATATGCCTCGGCTGAACAGTCCAAGCCTCACAGTGGTATAGTGCAGTAGGAAGGATGAGTTTCTGCAGCAGTGGAATTTGACATTCCTCGGTCCCTCCAAATGTTACTATGCTTTGTCATAGCTGTTCTTGCCATGGCAAGGCGTTTCTGGATGTCTGGTCCAAGATAGGTGAACTGCTCTACCTGCTCCAGCTCAAAATTATTGACTTTGATCTTGGCTCTGCCCTTATTTCTCCCTACTACCATACTTTTTGTCTTTTTTGCATTCACACCCAGTCCAAACTGCCTTGAGATCACATATACTCTGTCCAACAGCTCTTGGAGGAGAGTTTCTGATATGCTTATGATTGCGGTATCATCAGCATATCTCAGATTACTGATTTTTCTCCCATTGACGAGCACACCATCATTGTCTTTTATTGCTATCCTCGTAGTTATTTCTGTGTAGATTTTAAAGGATAAGGTAAGAGGATGCATTTCTGCTGAACCCCTTTTCCGTTGTGTATCCAGTCTGTCAATTCAGTTCTCACACATGAAGGCTGTGACTCATACAATGAGGCCAGGGTTGAGGTCAGATCGGCCAAAACTCCAATGTTTTGCATAGCTTCCCACTGCTGCTGATACCTGACGTTGCTGAATGGTGTAATCTATGAAGCAGATAAAAATCTGCTGACCACTTTCATTAGCTTTCTCCAGGAGCACCCTTAGGTTAAATACCTGGTCCGTGGTGTCGTACTGTTTCCTGAAGCCCGTCTGTTCTTGAGCTATCTCCCACTGTATTGTGAATCTTATTCGCCAAGCAATAATCTTCAACAGAATCTTGCTTGCATGTGAAATAAGGGCAATTGTCGAATAGTTCGAGCATTCTTGCAAGTTCCCTTTCTTGGGTAATGGAATGATTGGCACCAGTCTTGTGGCCATTCACCTGTTTTCCATCTTTTGCAGCTCAGTTTGTGTAGCGCTTGTATTGTGGCTTTACTACAGAGGTTTCTCAGCAGATCAGTCAGGATGTTGTCATTTCCAGGTGCCTTCTCATTCTTCATTAGTTTGAGTGTGTGTCTGACTTCAAACAGCAGCAGTTCAGGTCTCAGATCGTCACAATTCCAGTGCTGTTCCTGCCTCCTTGGTGCAAAGGCTCATCTTCGTACAACTTGATTGTGTATTGACACCACCTGTTCCTGATACTCTCTTCATCTTTCAGTAGCTTCCCTTGTTCATCTTTAATCACTCCCAGCCTCAGTGTAAACTTTCTGTTCAAGTCTCTGAAGACACCATACATTGTTTTTGAGCTGCCATGCTTCGCCTCTCCTTCAACTTTTCTCACACACAGGTTAATAGTACGCATCTTGGTCTTTTTTGCACATCTGTGGCACCCTCTGTTTGGCAACTGCATACTGGTGGATGCATATACCATGTCTCTTCTTAGTCTCACAGCATGATGTAACTGCTTTGAGTGTCTCGGGTGTAATCCAGCTATTTCCTTTCCATGTTTTTTGCTTAGGTATGTGCTTGTCTGCTTCTTGCTCCATACTTCCTCGCTACTTAGGCTGTCATCTGTCATTTCATGGTCTAGGACTTCAAACCAGTTGCTAACACTGATGTGAAAAGCTTCCGGGATACTTCCATCGACTGGGTGTACCCTAATGCAGCCTTTGCTACAGATGGGTGCACACCAAAAGCCTCCCCTGCTGCACCTCCTATTTCTGTACCAGAGAAGTAGACCATGAAGTTGTTGGATGATCTAAAGTGACCACACCTGGCATACCTAACCTCTGCCAGTCCTGTAATACCACAGTCCTGCCTCTGCAGTTCTTGAACTAGTTGTTGCAGCTTTCCTGTGTCCTTTAGTCTTCTTACATTCGAAGTTATGATGTTGATGCTACGTCTGAGGACAGGGATGCTTTACCAAATTTTAGATAGAGCAAAAATAATCAATGCAAGGTTTCTAGCTAAGCATAAGTAGGCATGGCCAACGAGAAAACCTTTTTCCGAGGTGTTTTTCCACTCACTGTGATATGGCCAGAAGGTCACGTTGCTTTACTTAAGCTGTTTAAAGAAAATGTCAGAAAATATCCTCCTTAAAATCAAATGTGCATTCGTGATTGGACAATTAGCATCTGACACGAGACTATAAGAGAAGGCTGACTAGCTATATTAAACAATTTTTATAAATTTAACTGCAAACTCTTTAGGAAGTGCTCAAAGTGTATGACTGCATAGCATAAACATGGTCAGTCTATTTCAAAACCAAATGGCCATTAAATATTCTGTGAGATGAAGTATTAAAGTATCCTGTTCAGATTGTCACAGATGTGTTTTGGTGTCAACTTTCTTTGCTTTCTACATTGTACTACTGATTTGTCAGTGGCAGAATTACAAATTTGTGTATATTGAAATCGATCAGATGGAAGCCTTCTCAAATGGATCAGGTTCATATTTCTGTTAGGAAACTTTGAAGGTGAGGGATATTTGAACTTGCAAGTTTTGTATTTTGCTTGTTGTATACTACCATAATGGCGCTGCATTTTTGTGAGACAAGGAGCCATGGAAGCATTCAGGGGGAATTTTATGGCATGAGCCTAGGGTATATATCAATAAATTATTTGAAATTCCAAGGTGCACAGTACCATTAGACATTGTTGTAAGGTTTTCATGGTGCTTGTGATAAGTTATAACACATAGATAACAGTAAAAGGTTATGGTTTGGCTAGGTTTCACAGTATTCTTTACTCATTTTACTTATAGATCATGCCTTCCAGGAAAAAAGTACAGACAGTCTATTTCTGTCTGCAAGGGAGTGTAAAAAGTGTACATTTTCTTTTTATTTATTCAGAACAGTGAGGTAGTTATTTTATTAAACCAAGATCTTGGGAAGTTATCTTTTTGTTTTTCCATAGGGAGTTGAAAGGAAGGACCTGTTTATTACATCTAAATTATGGAATACAAAACATTCTGCTGAGGATGTTAGACCTGCTTTGATAAAAACCCTAAGTGACCTACAACTTGATTATCTTGACCTCTATTTGATTCACTGGCCGACTGGATTCAGAAGAGGTGATGACAATTTTCCAAAAGAAGAAGATGGTACTATAATTTACTCAGATACACCTTATATAGAGACATGGTCAGCATTGGAAAAATGTGTGGATGAAGGTCTGGTTAGATCAATAGGTATGGCAAGTTAGTTTTTTCTTTTGTTTGAATTTAAAAATAAAATGGTTGAGAATTTAAGAAAGTGTAAGTTGAAGTATATCCATGCAAGGTCCATAGTCACTGTGCTTAGGCTCTAAGGTGTTTATAGACATGGGTAAGTAATTATTCTTCTGTACAACTGGAAAATAAGTGTAAATGTGGGCAAAAAACCCGGCATGATGTCAATTATGGGATCTACACTTATAAATATGTGTACAATTATTTTCTGGCTTAACACTAGAAGCACTAAACTTTTAATGGATCTTCTTTCCAGTAAAGCCCATCACAGATGTCTGGTTACATTTATCCACCTAAATACATGAGCAACCATGCTGCAAAGCTAAGTTTCGAGAGATCCTACTCCCATCATCAGGCTGGAAGAAGGATGTCTTGAAATGTAGTTCAGTACTTAGTTAGGACTCACGACTTACAAACATCAATCATCTGTGCCTCCAACTGAGACAACAAAGACCAGGATTTTCAAATATTTGTATCGAGTTGTTTACCTCTATCACAGCTAGGCTCAGGATGGAATGGGACTCACCTTAAAAACAAAAGTTACAAGAAGCCAGTTGACAACAGACATTTTAAGCAATAAGAAGTGCTAGAGATAATAGCCTGTCTAGTGTAACTTTTTACTTTCCTTTTTTCTTTTTGTTGTATCTTGGACGATAGTCGAAGAAGAAGAAACACAGGCTTTTGTAATTAACGTTTATTTAGAACTAAGTAATACATATACAACAAGCAAGACATGAATATGGGGAGATTGTTGCTTCATATAAGTTTTGAATTCGTCTAGAAAATTCGGGAAACAGGGCCATGGAACCTTCGTGAAACCTATTTAACAACAGGCAATGTCAACACATTCCAGAATACACAAAGTTGGCAGTTTGCCGTCTACTGAAAGATCTGGAAAATGTGGGTTACAAATGGTTCACAAGTGTTCGCCATGACACCTCCCCACTTAGCCTAAAGCTCACCATGAAGGCGAAAACCTCTGAACTGGCTTGTGGGGATGTCTAGAACGCCGTGGGTTGTGAGGGCCATACTCTGGAAAAGCTTTTGAGTGACTGTCTTCTGTCGTCATCTGCATTGAGTCATCTGGGTCTGAACGATCTTTGGACGGACAAGGTGTTGCAGTCACTACAGCTGGTGGAGTTGATCCATGCTGGAACCAGCAGCAGAAGACAAAACTGGTGTATCCCCGGGGTTGGCATCATCCTCTAACATGTAGCGGGGCTGCAGTTGTTCCTCCATGTGGGACACCATGGCTGAACTCGGATGTTGAAATTGCAAAAACCTTTGCTTTTGGTGACCACGGCTTGAACCCAATGACCTTCTTTATCTTTCCGGGGGCCAAAATAGAGGGCGTAGACCAGATCTCCAATGTGGTAGGACCGAACGACTTGGAAACCAGCTCCGAGCCCTTGGCATTTGACTGCAACCGCAACATTGAAGGCAAGTGGCTTCAATATCATTGTCGATGTTGGGCCAGTAGACTGATGTATGGGCGAGGTTCTTCATCCGCTGCATACCAAAGTGTCCAAGGTGCAAGAGTTCCAAAACTCGACATCGCATACTGGCAGGGATAATGACTCTTGATCCACGGACAAGGCGCCCATTGCTGATGGGCAAAGAGTAGGCGACTTGTTGGATGCGCTGCATTTCAGAGCCTTCATCACTTTTCTTCGGTGGCCAACCTTCACGGGTGAATCTCAGCACTGTGGAGATGACCGAGTCTCTGGCAGATTCTTGGGCCAATCAACCATGATCAGCAGGCGTCACTTTTTCATCGATTTCCCATAACGCAGATACCAGAGCAGTGTTATCTTCACTTTCCTCCCCGTGGAAGTGGACATCATCCCCAGATGGAACACAGATGATCGGCATTGGCGTGATCTTTGGTTTGCAGGTATTTAATGTGGTAATCAAATTGACTCAGGAGTAGATGCCACCAGGCAAGGCAATGTATTTGCCAGGACCAAACAGGGTCTTGAGCGGTCGATGATCGGTAAACAGAATGAGCTTCCTTCCATAGAGGTATTGGTAAAATTTCTTCAAAAATGATGGCCAATGCTTCTTTCTGGATCTGACTGTAGTTCATTTGAGTGTCTGTGAGCGTTTTGCAAACATTTGCAATTGGGTGCTCTCTGATATCGGGATAACAATGGAACAAGACAGCTCCAATCCCAACTTTGGATGTGTCACAGGCCAGACCCAGCGGAAGATTGCTGTCGACATGGACCAGGACATTCTCGGAAGAGAGCAGGTAATTCAGCCGCTGGAAAGCCTCTTGCTGCTTCTTTTCCCAGGCCCATTGGACATTCTTTTTCATTAGTGCAAAGAGAGGGGCCACAATTGTGGCCAGATCTGGACGAAGGAATTTGGTATAAAATTTGATGGATCCCAGAAATGCTGTGAGGCTGGATACGTCTTTGGGTGCTGGGATGTTGATAACAGCGTCGACTTTGGGTCCCTTGGCGATTCCTTCATGGGAAAGCAGGTGCCCAAGATATTCAACATATGGTAATGGATGACGATGGTCCTCCAGTTGAGGTTGACTGTAACGGAGTAGTCACCACAGACACGTAGCTTGGCTTTCGTCTGCCCTGGTAACAGTGCGTTCTTGATGGGTACCACGGGGGTTCCATATTCGGAAAATTGAGTCGGCTCCCAGACTCCTTTGGCAATCCCATTTTGGTAAGCTTCCTCTAGGTCGGATCCAAGTGCATATGGGAAAGGACGGGCCTTCCAGAAAAGTGGCTGAGCATTGTCTTTGAACTTAATTTCCAGCTCAAAATCTTTGAGTCATCCCAATTCCGGTTTCCAAAGGTCGGAGAATTCCTGGCATAAGGATTGGCACCATTGTTGGAGTTTCAGATACGGTGTCAGGTGGCTGAAAATGGCATAGCATGGTTCCGTGGCTTTGAGAACCTTATCAAGTGAAATGCTTAGGTCGCGGATGGCGTTTCGTCCCAACAGGTTTAGATCGGGAATCTCGGATACAGTGAATTCAATTTCCTGTGGCTCTGTGGAATCCTGGGTCCTAGTTGGGGCTATTAAAGATCTATGTATTGGTAAATCTTGCTTGCTGGCTGATGGAAATCTCCAGTGGGGTTCATCACGAAGCGGGCAGCCAAGATCCTCCCAGTGTTGCTTGGGAATGAAGTTTCGGGCAGTGGCAGTATCCAGTTCCATCTGGACTGTTTCACCTTGGATCTCGAGGGGAACTTCCATTTTTGGCAAGGAACTCTTGTTGGAGACTCTTGTTGACCACTTCAATTCTTTTGAATTTTTCTTCCCGTAACCCCTTTTCCAAGTGTCCTTTAATGTCCCAGTAATTACATTTTGAGTTTTTGAAACGGCAATTGTCGGTATGATGATCCTTATCCCCACAGCGAGAGCATGGATTTCCTGGAGTGTTTCACCGGCTTTCCGTCGCATGTCGCTCCAGAATTTAAACCGTTCATGGACGACGAATCGCTTGGGATCGTATTGGTTCTTCATAAAATCGGTGATTTCATACATCGTAAGATCATTGATGCTTTTGGGTGGGGTCTGTTGACGGGCCAGGTTTCCCAGAACACGGTAAACATCCTTTGACTGGTTGGTCAGGAAACTTTGGGCCAGCTTGCTGTCCGACACAGAATGTGCCCCGGCAAAGGTACGGAAGCGGTACAGGTAGCCGGGTCAGAGTTCAGAAGTGGAATCGTATGGCTCGGAATCCAAGATGTTTGGAATTTGGGATGGCTGTGGCTACATGGGTACCCTGGGTTCCTGGATATAGCATCTTGAGCATGGTCTCCATTTGTTCCCTGTGCTGGCGTTCCTGGGCTTCCAATTGGGCTTCCTGTTGCTACGAGAGTTCGATGAGCTTGGCGGTCTCAGACATGGTAGTAGTTGCTGATCTTCACCAATCCGGTAAACGTGGGTGGTCTTCGACTTGATTCTTGATCGTAGTATTCCTGAAGAATCCTGTCGACTGCGCAAGAAAATCCCTGTTGTATCTTGGACAATAGTCGAAGAATAAAAAACACAGGATTTTAAAATTAACGTTTATTTAGAACTAAGTAATACATGTACAACAAGCAAGACAAGAATATGGAGAGAACGTTGCTTTTTATAGGTTTTGAAATTCGTGTATGAAAATTTGGGAAACAAGGCCATGGAACCTTTTAGAAAGTTCCTTACATGTACAAAATACACAGCACGAAGTGCAGATGCTTACATTTACTTATTAACAGGCAATGTCAACACATTCCAGAATACACAGAAAGTTGGCAGTTTGCCGTCTACTGAAAGATCTGGAAAATTTGGGTTACAAATGGTTCACAAGTGTTCGCCACGACACTTTTTAAATTACATCATTGTATTATTGCTCTTTTTTTATTTAGCTGAGTATTTAAGATGACGATCCACAATCAAGTTTTGATATAGACAATATAAGGCTATTTTCATTTATAACACACCTACAGGTTTTTAACCATACACCCCTGCCATCAACATGTCGAAGATGGCTTACATTGTCTTGCATAAGGTGATCCATAGTATGGATAAAAGCAGGTTTTTGCCATATTTACTACTAGCAGTGCAATTACCCAATCAACAACTTGGGATCGGCCTCGTAGATGTTTGATTTTTGAACATCCAAAGTTACCCTATGTATAAGCTTTGGTAGTTGTTGATAAACCATTCAATAGTTGAGGATATCAGTTTAAGGGCAATGTTTTTTTCCTTCCTTTTTCTAGGTCTTTCAAATTTTAACAGTAAGCAGATAGCTGACATTTGCAGTAAAAGCAGAATTCAACCAGCAGTTTTGCAAGTGGAAAGTCATCCTTATCTTAACCAAAAGCAACTGATTGATTTTTGTAACGAAAAGAACATTGTTTGTAAGTGTTTGTAAGCATGAGTTTTGAGAAAGGCTTCAGTCTTTTAATTGGCGAACCATGTTGCTGCTTGCAACCAACATCACCACCATCATTATCATTGTTATCATCATTGTCATAGCCGTCATTGTTATAATTATTACTATCACACCGTGAATATTATCACGATCATTACCATTATTATGTTCATTATCATTTTGACATCATTGATCATACTCATTGTTGTCTTCATCATCACTATCATCTTCACCGTGGTCATTATAGCCATAATTGTCATCTTCAACTTGTGATTATCATTATTATTATTATGCTCATGGTCATCGGCATCATTATCCTAGGCCCATGGAAGCTCTAGGTACAGTACACTATGTTTCAAAGAAGTACGTTGTCACTTTGTCTTGATTTACTGCAATGATGTAGTTGTCTGCTCTATAATATAGGATGTATTCCTTGCCAATTTCTGTATCTTTTAATAATTCAATTTATATCTTGTTTTTCGTTTTAAGAGTATGACATTGTTATTCAAAACATAACCTTGTTTAGGGCATGTCTTAAGCCCAGTTTACACTTAAAAATTAGTAGTTGAGGGATAGCAGACTAAGGGAAACATTTCTTTACAAATCAGTAATTATTTCTTAAGCAATGATGGTTTTCCTCCAGAGCTTTTAAAGTAAGAAAGTAAGACTTTTTGAAGGAAAAGTCAATTCATACTCAAATTAAATGCTTAAGGCAAGCTGATCAGATTAAATGTGATCATTATGTCCAAGAGGAAACTTCAAGAACGTCTTCTTCTGTACTATTTGTACAGTAAATCCCAATATAAGCCTTTTGTTAAGCAAATTGATACTACTCCCTGTCAAAGAGGGGGATAATGAGTTGCAGAAATTAAGAGAGATTGATAAGGTAAGGCATTATCCGAACTCCTTTGGCTTGTTCAAGATAGATTATGTAATCCAAGAAAGCATCATCCCACAATATATCCTGGAGAAACGTTATCTTGCCACTTTGGGTTATCCTGCCGCTTGTGAATCACAGCACACAATTTTTATTGGATAGTGACTGGGCATAGCAACTGTAAACAATTTTTATTGTATAGTGACTGGGCATAGCAACTGTAAACAATTTTTGCTGGATAGTGACCGGGCATAGCAACTGTAAACAATTATTGTTGGATAGTGACCGAGCATAGCAACTGTAAACAATTTTTATTGGATAGTGACTGGGCATAGCAACTGTAAACAATTTTTATTCGTTAGTGACTGGGCAAAGCAACTGTAAACAATTTTTATTAGATAGTGACTGGGCATAGCAACTGTAAACAATTTTTATTGGATAGTGACTGGGCATAGCAACTGTAAACAATTTTTATTAGATAGTGACTGGTCAAGACAACTGTAAACAATTTTATTGGATAGTGACTAGGCAAGACAACTGTAAACAATTTTTATTGGATAGTGACTGGGCAACGCATTTGTAAACAATTTTTATTGGATTTTGACTGGGCGAGGCAACTGTAAACAAAGTCTATGACACACACGAGGCATTTCGAGAGATCACTTGTCAAAACTATGTGAGTTTACTTGACACAGAGAAGTGGAGGTTGACTACAAAGGGGGTTGACGTGTTTTTAAATTACCCTGAACTATGGGAAAATCATAGCAATTTTTTTTTGTTGTCTTCCGTTTTTTAAATCCTTTGTTGTACTGAGAAACCCTTAAGTACAAGAAAGAAGTTTTACTTTTTTGAACTCCGTAATTTTTTAGCATTTAGGAATCTAGCTATGACTCCAAACATTTGGTTCCGGCACACTCAGGGCAAATTTGAGGAAAATTTAGTCAGCAGACATCCTGGCACCATACAGTTTTTTTTATTGTTTGGGCAGAAAAGCCAGGGAAAAGTAGAGAGTATAAGCTTGGCTTTCACCTTGTTTTTCAGAGAAGAGATTATTGATAAACATTTGCCTACCGTACTCATACCTTATGAAAGTGCATATGACAATTTCTTTGTTCTGTTTCTCCTACTAGTTACTGCTTATAGCCCCCTGGGATCTATTGATCGTCCATGGGCTAAACCAGATGACCCCAAATTATTGGAAGATGCCACGCTTGCGGCAATAGGAAAGAAGTACAACAAGTCAGTTGCTCAGATTTGCATCAAATTTCAAATTCAAAGGAAGGTATCAGTGATACCGAAAAGTGTGAATCCAGATCGCATCAAACAAAATTTTTATGTAAGTTTTAATTCAGTTATATACACTATTAAGCATCGACCTGCTATGAGATCACTTGTATGGTGTGAGAGAAAGACCTGTAAATCAGCAGCTGGACTGAGATGTAATATTTGAGGAAAAACTTAGTCAAACAAATAGAATACATTAACCCAGGCAAAACACTAGATTTTGCTTGCCATGTGTGCTTGAGCCCTTACAGATGAGTTAATGTGTAGTGAAATAGACTACTCAAAACACACATACACACACACACACACAGAACAACAAAGACAATGCATACATAACTGCCAACATAGATGTAATGTTACAATCAAATAGTTGTATTAATCATGTATCGTTTTAATGTTTATTTAAACTGTTCTGGGAGACCAGGAAAATACAACTTTGGCCAATTCAAAGGTCAATGCTCCAACCACTATGGCATTTAAACACAAAGGTTCTTTAAAGCAAATGCCAAGTGATGAGCCGATACCTTATGGTGGAGAAAGTATTTTGTTTTAGCTTATACCTCTGGCAATGCCAGATTCATGTATAATTATAATAATGCTTCAGGTGTATGTAGATAATGTAAAGAGTCACTAAACATGGATACAGTTAGTCGAATGGATACCAATGGTTATGAAGTCAGAGGATTTCCTCAATCATAGCAACTTAGATAAGACTCCCTATAAATTTTTTAAAAAGTGCTAAACGTCTCAGCATGCATATCAGTGCCCTCTCTTTTGAAAATGCTATGTACAACACATAGAGAATTAATCTTAAGATAATTTAGGAATAATGAATATGCAAAATTACCAAGACCATCAATAGACATTAAAGACGTTTTGAACCGATCTGAGGTACTCCGTTTTGAAGACGTTTGAGACAGCACACCTCCAGACCTCATACTTCACTTCTGAAAACATGTTTATTCATTTCCCAGGCAGACTGCTCACCATACAATGATTTGAGGCGGAAATATGATTTGTCATATGTATTGCATTAAGCCAGCAGAATGTCTCAGAATGATCCATATAGGATCACACTGTGTAAAAAGGCTATGTAACCATCTAGATGTTTGTGTCAATCTAGGCTCAATCAAGAAGATGAAGTGAAATCAATAAGACCTGGTAAAAGCCCCTAAACTTCTTTAAAAAGATCATAGATGTATGTGCTTGAGATTACGAGCAGAATTTTCCTCAAACCATCTACCACCCTTTGAACAAATTGGCTCAGTGGATGGTATCTTCTATTTTGCAAGGAAGACACCAAGCTGTGGCATTTTTATGGGACATTTGTTAGAGAGTATTGTTTATTTTAGGGCAGTGTTTAACTGAGGTCACCTGATAAATTGTGTATTAGTACTGTTTCAGAGAACATGAATACAATGATCCTAGCCTTAAAACTGCTGCCAGAAATATTTGATTTAGCACACTCTTATTATTGCTGTCGTCTTTACTTTGTGATAATTGTGTGAGTGTATTAATCAACTGATGAATAAGTCGGTTTTATGCAGCGTGGTTCAACTTAAGTGATTAGTGTGTAGAGTGGTTTGGTGTTGATGCCAATGCCTGATACCCGACAATTTTCATTACTTTATACTTTTTTTCTGTACCTTACAAGGTATTTGATTTTGAATTAAGCAAAGATGAAATGGAATCAATCCTGGCGCTTAATATTCCCTGGAGAGCTTGTCTGCCCAAGATCATTGTAAGTCACTGTTTTGTTTAATAACTGTCAGTTGAGATTGCTTTGCGTATTGTAATCGCTTGTAGTCAGGGCTGTTTGAGCAATTATCTGTACAATAATATAGTCGTGCATCAGCTTCGTTTATGATCCTTATCTAAAACATTGAACAGATAACGTTTTGAAAATGTGTGAGTGGTTTCTCTATATCTATAGTGCGCCAAAATATATAGAGATGAGAATTTTTGGATGATTGGCATAGCTAGATCGTCCTTTCATCAAAGTGTATTTGAGTCTGTCTACATTAAAACAAGAAAACCAGTTCTTTGTAGGCAGAAAGAGTTCGTTTTTTCACTTGCAATAATGCTTTGTTTCTTCATTTGGCTAGTTTCGATACATGTCTCTTATAAAAAGGGTGCCATATATCTATACTTTCCTTTCTGACGATTCATACTCTGGAGAGGTCACCCGAAAATAGCTTTTAAGCTTTCTTAGCGCAATGTCGCAAATTTTCAAGGCGATTTTCAAGTTTTGTGCCACAAAAAGATTGCTAAATTGAAAAACTTTTTTTAACTTTACCACGCTTTTGGAGAGGATAACGATCAATCCGCGAGTTTTTCGACCTAGTCATATTTAGCACATAAGTGGTGAAAGAGAGAGGGGAAAAAAGAGGAGAGAAAAATTTAAATAGAGACATTTTCAATGTGACCTATTTACTATCTATTCCTCACTTTGTCACATGACTAAGTTCTTGTAGTTCGTAAACTCACAGATAGATCGTTATCTTCTTAAAAAGGATAGGAGAGTTAAATTATTGTACTGTATTCATAAACTATTCTCAGGGCACCACGTTTTTAGGAATCAATAAATGGTGATCAGGTACAAAAATATGGTGTTTGCAAGTTTGTCACAGTGGAAATCAAATCGATAGGTAATTAAACAAGGCTGAATGACGACGAGAGCACTTGTGAGCATTCCTGTTAACTCAGAAAAAGTATCCGGTTCTTTTACCCTCATAATCATACATAAAGAGTCCTTATGTTTTTGCCACGTTTAGAAGTCTTCCTTACATCTTTCGAGTCTTTGATTCTTTGCAGTGCGATGAGAGTAGTTTTCGCAGTCTATGAATAGGTGGTGTCTGTAGTTGTGCACTTTAGCTGTAGTGATAGGGACGTTGTTTGTTGCTATCTTATTTAAACAATTTATGTTGCCTAAAAGTGGCCATGTTATGCGAACTTTTCTCATAAATTGTTCACTTGGTTTCACGTAGTTACGTTGTGTGCACGATTCGAACCCGGGTCCCACAGCTGCACATCTGACGCCTTTTCCTTCTGAGCTAAACAGCTTTAATGCGAGAAGCGAAAGGTTCTTCGTCATTCAACCGTGAATGTCCTATTCAGTGGCAATCCCATGTGACGCCATTGATCTGGCCGAGGTTTGTACTCTCCAACTGCTGCGACTTGACATCTTGCATTGTTGTTACGGTCGCCAAGGAGATTATATTTTCACCAAGGTTTGTTTGTTTGTTGGTTTATTTGTTGGTTGGGTAGTTTGGAAAATATCTTTAAAAGTTATGAACATATCAAATTTTTATCATATGTTGGTAGCCTAAAATGTTACATCGACTTGGAGACAAGCAGTTTTCATCTGCAGCGTTATATCCCTTTCAGAATCATTGCAGTTAACGAGTAAATCCCTCTATTGATGAATACTCATAAATAGTACTGAGTTGATTGTATTTCGGACCTTTCTGCTGCCTACAAGTAATAATTCCTTCCCTTGGATGAGTTCATTGGCTTTTTATGAGTTATGGCACCGTCTATGCTCATCATGGTGATTTTTTTCATAAACCTTAATGTTAAGAAATGTGCGTTTGTAAGTTCAGATTGCATTGGACTTTCGTTGATTGGCGAGGAATCTAAGGAGTCCAAATATGGAGAGTCATTTATCTCCTCAAGCCTGTGGCAAGCGAGAGGTGGAAAGTTTTCATTCCACGTGCGAACTTCGATTCAAAGCTTTTTCAACATGTTGCTTTTTATATGTGGCGATGTGGAGCAATGTCCCGGGCCTGGATATTGTAGAAGACGCATTCCTGAATTGACTTCCTTGCTTAACAACAAAAGAATGAAAATGTTTCACCAGAACGTGAGGGGACTCTTTGGAAACCTTGGACATGTTTCTGAAATGCTACAAAGTTGTCCAGGCATTGGCATTTTGTCATGGAGTGAAACACACATCAAAGCGGGACTGGAGGAAGAGGAAGCAATATATGACATACCTGGTTACTCTTTTATAAATCGTCCAAGGAAGTCCGGCAGAGGTGGGGAGTTGGAGCTTATATCATGATAAGATGGGATCAGCGACATGATTTGGAAAACAATAACATCGAAGCAACTTGGGTCGAAATTAGGCCAAAACACTCAAAACTCTTTTCTTGTGAGAGTTATGCATCGCCCCCCCCAGATAGCTCTAAATATCTTAGCAAAGATTTCAACACCCATTTGAATAGGATGCTCTCTAAAGTATCTGCAAAATCACAAGTGACAATCCTCATGGGAGACTTGAATCTGAACTTTCTTAAGCAGGATGATGAAGAATTCAAGGCTATCCTAAATATGTTTAGTTTTAAACAAATGGTGAATAAACCCACGAGAATATCAGAATCAGCCAAAACACTCCTTGACATCATAGTAACAAACAATCCGGCAAATATGATAAAAACTGAAGTCATTCCAACCAGCATTGGGGACCATGACATGGTTGGTTGTGTAAGGAAACTAAATCACGCAAGTTTAAAACCAAGGAAAATTAATAACCTGCCGTGATTATAGGAGCTACCACCCTGAAGCAATGAACAAAGAGTTAGAAACAGTTGACTGGTCAGCTTTCTGTAACTGTAGTAATGTGAACGAGGTCCGGGCTCAAATGAGTGATGCCTTGCTTACTAATTTTGAACACCATGCTCCAAGGATTTGCAAAACTGTAAGGGGCAAGGCTGCTCCCTGGTTAACCAGTAATGTGAAAAAGCTTATGAATGACAGAGATAAACTTCTCCGAAAATCGAGAAGAACTAAGGCCGATTTGGATATATCCAAATATAAGCAGAAAAGAAATGAGGCTAACATCGCGATTCGAAAAGCCCGGTCTTCACATCATCAGAATCTAATAAAAGAAAACTCTGCAAATCCAATTCAGTTTTGGAAGACCATTAAGTCTATATATCCAACCATGGCAAGTGCTGGAACATCTATACACTCCTTTGAATTTCAAGGTGAAAAAGACGATGCGATTAAGGTGGCAATTGGTTTTTGCAACTACAATCATAACAACGATACAGCGATACAAGAGGAGGAAGCCATTCCTCTATGCAATTTTACCTGGAAACCCCCTAGGCCTGTACGCAAGAGAACTACCAAGAAATTCAATTTTCGGCCAGTATCAAAGCTAGAAGTCGAAAAATATTTTAGATCTATAAAGCAAAACAAGTCAATCGGCATTGACAATCTACCACTGTGTTTGTTGAAGGATGCTGCACATACTATATCAGCGACTCTGAGACACATTAATCTTTCACTACAGACAGGCCTCTTTCCAAAAGACTGGAAACTTGCGAAAAATTTACCAATACATAAATCTGGCTCCCACTCAGGCCAATTTCGGTTCTTCCGGTTGCATTAATTATCATTGAAAAGGCTGTGCATCGGCAAGTCATGGAATTTATCGAGCAAAATAAGCTGCTGTCTGCCCAGTGTTTATAGACTTAAGGAAAGCATTCTATACGATAATTCACTCAAACTTGTTAGACAAACTGCCTCAATATTGAATTCGTGATGAAGAGCTTAATTGGTTTACAGATTACCTTTTCAACTGATCAGTAGTGGTGAGTTATGGCAACTGTCTACCCAACACGAATGATATCCTAACAGGAATACCGCAAGGCTCAATCTTGGGTCCCATGTTATTCATAATATTTTTCAAGATATCACAGATATAATCAACAGTGCAAAAATCATTAAGTATGCTGACGACACAGTCATTTTTGTTACTGATGAGGATATCAAGGTAATTAAGTTGAAGCTTAACGAAGATATGAATGCCATTGCAGAGTGGCTAGACCAAAATGCTCTAATAATTAATCTGAATAAAGGAAAAACTGAATTCCTTTGTTGGGGGGACGTCACAGAGGATAGCCAAACAAAGTAAGATATTGAATGTCATGTATTGAGGCTCCAATATATCGAATACCACCCACTACAAATATCTCGGCATCGAAGTAAACAGCTCATTAAACTTAGATTCTCACTTTGAGAAATGTTACAAACGTGCATCAGTCAGATTAAGTTTATTGGCAAAACTCAGGGATTATCTTAGTATTACTTCTGCAAAGAGTATATATCGCTGAATGATTTTGCCTACATTCACTTACTGCGGAATTTTGCAGCTGAAGTTAACCACTACCCGATCAAACAGACTTGCATCGTTTTATGATCACTCCTTGAAAGTAAGACAAGGAAATGCGTCAGCTCAATCAGACATTCTATTCATAATAGATGCAAGTAACATTCGAGCATGTAAACTCGTCTGCAATTTTACTGAAAGAGAAGCATGATACTCGATGATTCCTTTTTCGTTGCCGATTCGGATCAAACTCTAGATTCTGGGCCACTTACCAGTTACCAGATCCAGTTACCATGATACCTATTAATACGGCCCATATTTGGCAATGATATCTTTGTAAAACGACAACTAGAAATCCTGGTGGGGATGATCCAGTTACCATGATACCTATTAATACGGCCCATATCTGGTAATGATATCTTTGTAAAACCACAACTAGAAATCGTGGTGGGGATGATCCAGTTACCATGATACCTATTAATACGGCCCATATTT
>JANTCA010050562.1:0-18062 GCA_024741275.1 Chironex yamaguchii
GTATAACATAGCTGTACCTGATCACATCTAGTAGCCTGATGATGGGAGAAGTATCTCTCGAAACGTAGCTCATAAAATGCATACGACTCATGTCATGATAAAGCTCGCAAAATAACCAATTTGTATGACATTGGGTCCATGGTTCGCATTCTAGGCCATTTGCATGGGAAGATTGGGGTTAATGTTTCAGTTTAGTCAGTCTGCTTTGCCATTGTCTGTATGACTAGTATTTTGTATCTCGTCGGGAAGAGTAATGATTCTTTGCTGTGATTTTTGATGTCATACCATTCCTTCTAGCGATACGAGGTGAGATGACAAGAGTTAAGAAAGCCATTGCTGCTCAAAGACAGAAGGAAAAAGAAATGTATTCTAAGCTATTTTCGTCTTAGCTGTTCACCAATAAGAGCACTGTTCACATTCTCTGATGTGCAGAGTAGTTCAAGGCCATGGGGTCTGTTGACTGAAAATGACGTCAGTTCCTTCTCGCCCTAGACCTCTGAGTTGCGGATACAGCATAACGTTCCCGTTTAGGCTTGCTGTTTTGTTGTTGTTGTTGCTTTTCGTTTCTTGTCACAACAAGCAAGCCTCCCTCGCTTTAGGCTTTATACAAAGGTACGATTATTGTACTTTACTAAAAGACTTAAGGAACTTCAAATGTATTTAAGAGCCTGGACATGTTTGTCAATAGAGGTATAAGTTGAGGTAGCCTGTAAACTAGATCTCTGTTCTGTAAATTATACACGAGAATTTTTTTCTTGGAAAAAAAAGCGTAGTAAATGATCTTGCGTTCATTAGATTTGCATTTTATCACGGATATGAGATGCTCTGTTTCCAATGGGGTATCTAAGTCCTGACCTCCTAATTCCTTCAATGTTCAGCCCACAGGATTTTAGTTTAATGCGAATGACAAGAAAATTAGAACCAGGGAGGGGGGAGGTTGGGTACCGAGTTGTGGTGTTAGCAATCCATGTTCTGGTCTATTTTGGGTTATAAATTAGTTTCTGCTAATCTATATCAATAGCAGTTTTGTAAGTTACGTTTCTATCATTATATGATACTGCGCATGTGCCTGTTTGTTTTGGAAAGCCTTAGTTATTGAATATATATCATCTTAAAAATGAGGTCGTTAACCGATGCTTTCTGGCAATTTTCCCAGACATGGAAGAAAAAGGTAAGTTTGGTTTACCTTCCCCCACTTTGTTCCCTGCGGTTTCTGTCTTACCTTACAGATGTCCGTTAAAGCAAGTGTAGAACATAGGAAACACTATACAGGAAAAGAATTGTTTTATACTTCGCTAATCGCAGGTGCACTTATATTTAGGAAATTCACGACATATTCACTAGAATCATGAAGGTAGTATCTAAATTTTTCTGCAATGACAAATGTCCTTTAAAATACACTTGATTTATTAAATGATTTGAAGGAGGTATACATGAATTGAAACTCCAGACAAAACCATCAAATCAGGCTCATGCTCTAACATGATCGTAGCTTAGTTAAAATACAATTTCTACAATTAACAATGTTTACAATAATATAAATACAAGATGAGCCCTGATCACAAACAGTAGGTCGGGGACACTGGTGACTGGGATGCAGTCTTGAGACTCATTTTGTCACGATTGTAGTCAGTTATTGATGTGCGATATCATCAAGTTCAGAACATTCAAAGACTCTGCGAACTCTTCCAATGAATAAAATTATATTTACTCGGCCTAAGCTCTCACCAGGTATCAATGACGTCATGGGATTCTCTACAACAATGCAAATCTGTTGCAAAGGTCATGAGTATTATGACAATAAGATAGCCACTTCTATTGTGGAGCAAAGGTATCTGTGTAACTTGTTTGTCCATTTTATTTAATGGTCAACACTTAAAAATCCGATAGTTAGTTTCTTATCTGATCCGATTTTGATCCGATTTCGATCAGATCCCGGCCCGATTTCTACACTGAACACTCCTGTACTTGCATCACAGCACTAGAGCTCAATATGATACAATTTGTTGGCATTTGATCTTTGTCATATTTAATAAGGAAGATGGTCTTTACAAACCTGCTACAGAAGTGTTATATCTTAACTTCTGCACTTTGTCCTTCTATTGCTACAGCACTGATTAGCCAATACATACAAAAGCGATCGTAAGCTCGCTAGAATGTGATCTGATTCTGCTACAATTGCTACGACTGTTTTAATTAACCATCATGATCATGGATCGGAGCAAGGGCTGGAACTGAAAATCACATAACTTCTTGGCACTCGAATCTTCTTCACATAGTATTCAGAAAGATAGCCTGTCTCAGCCTGTTACCAAGATGTCTCGTGTCCACTTGGCTCCGTTTTATTCTGAGCTAACGGTAAAAAGGGTCTTGAGTCATTAAAATACGATCCGATTCTCTTACGACGTTTCCAAGTTACACTTTTTTATGTGTGTGGATTGCAACACTGAGTCTCAAGCTCATACTTCCCGGATTTTAATTCTCTTTCAAATTTATTCAAGTAGGTGTTCGCGGGGCACTTGACACTATTCGCTTCATCAATAGTAACTTTCTTTTGCTCGGTGCATTTAAAGGTAAAAGCACTTCCGTGACAACACTTGATAATCCATTGAGAAGTTGCATTTTCAAAATTACTAATTCTAATCTCCATCCTTAATGACTGAATAAATGCATTCTCTTCGTTGCATTCCACTTCCTGTTTAACATGAAGAGTTCGTTCCGGCAATTCGTTTTCAAAAACACGCCTAGGAATTGTCTTATGTGTAGTGCAATTATAACTGAGATGCGCCATATTCATACACTCGTAACCAAGCCTCGTAAATCGCTGATACATTGGTTTGTAATCGAGCCAAAGGCTCGTCAAAGCCCCGTATTGGCCACAGTCCGCTGTTATGTTGGGTCGATCCAAACTTGCTTCAAAACCATAGGTTATCCAATTTGAGAATTGCCTTTGGCAATTTTGAGCTGATCCAAGTACCACCATGAAGATTAGCAGAATTGCTGAAGTATGTACGTGCTCCATAACTGAGAAATCTGAAATAAAGAGAAACTTTGTAAATACCTACAAGGTCATGGTAATTCAGGGCAACTGTCTGTTGGTTTGATTACAACACTTCAACACCTACCGTACTCGGACTGCCCATGCTATCCTACACACGTGACAGAAGACTACGGGATCGCCTCGTGTACAATACTACCTACACATAACCAGCCAGGCCGTAGTCGCCGTTGGGGCAGGAGGAATTGCCCCTCCCCCCATTTTCGCAAAGTGAACATTTTCAAAAACTTTCTGTTAACGATTGTCAGCCATAAACACTGGGCTTTGTATCGTGGAATTAACTACCGATCGCGTGTCAACGTTTCATGTGGGTTAGTTACCTGGTTTTTATATCCTGTTTTCAACAGTGCTTTTGCCTTAAGCACTACGAAATGAAGAGGTAACCGACGGACTTAGTTTTTGGCAGACGTTTTGCAACCCATTTTTCAAAGACCGACTACATCTTTCAAAGACCAGTCATATTTTGATAAAGCTCCACTCGTAACAAATATATCAAAGCACTTGTGTCTGTTAAAATACTACCGATTTCTGACACTGATAAAGGCTTAAACCGGAACACGCAGAGAAATATTAATGAGATACTCCTTGCCCGCAGCTGAGTTGCATCTCGTTATGCCAAGGACTTTGAAAGTCCTTCACGATATCTCCGTGATGGCACGGAGTTTCCAGTCTAAGGGTTACCAGTTAGAGCCTAGTCAGCTCCCACTTAGTGTAATTGTTGTGGTGATGCTCCACCCCTGACACACACACACACACACACTCGATTGATCGGGGTATCTATCTATCTATCTATCTATCTATCTAGTGACATTGTTGGCAAGTTGCAACTCTCAGGAGCCAGTGGTTCGAATCCACTTATGGGGGAAGTTTTCTCAATAGGTCCATGGAACTCCTGTCGTCTGATCGTTAGCAAAATGGGTGACATACATGGTTGATAACATCGATGATCAAAAAGCATCAATTTACACCATGGAACTGGCATTAGTCTTATGCACTTGAAAAAGAATTAATATTACTACCATAAGACAATCATACAGCTGCTGACCGGACGTCATTTTAGACAAAACACATCCAATAGCAGTGTCAGTATCCAGCAGAAATTATCTAACTTCGTTTTCATCTCAAGAAAGCTAGCTTGGTGCAAAACCATAGCTTCTTAACTGAATTTAGGTACAGATAAGCACTGACGAGTGAGGATGGCAAGGCCAGTGTTAAACGTTACGTTTCTTATGTGCCAAACCTGATCTGTTAAGTTCGAGCCTGATACACTATGTCGTACTTAAACAATTCTGTGGAACTTAATTGAGTTTAACTCCCAGCAATTTGGTTCAGCATATGAAGAGCAGGATCGTTGAACTATCCATTAAAAACCTCTTTAACAGTAAATAACAGTTCTTATTTTGTACCATAATCATTTTCGAGTGTAGCTGATTTCCAAGCCAGGATTACGAATTTAATTAGGACGTTAGCCCTTTGTGAGAGTGGGCTCCCGTTAGCTCCTTTCACCAATGGTTTGTCGTGACGCGGATTCGAGCTTGCAACCTCTGGCTTGCAAGATCGTTCACTACACTGGTCCAACCATCGTCACATGCTGTTCAAAGTGTAACTTATCAACAGCCATTTTTAAGAGCTATCACTTCAAATTTACTTTTCATTTATAGGGATTATAGTGTATTTCTCATAATTTCTCTTACGATTATTTTCGATGTTAAATTTAAATTCTGTATTTTCTATGTATATATCACTATTCGCCTTGAAAATTTGCGACATTGCGCTAAAATCATACTTAAAAGCTTTTTTCGTCTGACACTCCTCAGAGTATGGAACGTCAGGAAGGAAAGTATATGTATATGGCAAATTTTCAAGGCGATTTTCAAGTTTTGTACCACAAAAAGATTGTTCAAATATCACTATTCCTCTAGAATACAATTTCGTCCTCAAATTTCGACGTGAACAATGTAAAATTTCACTCGTGTTGAGTCAATGTAAACAAACAAGTTAAGTATAAAATTTGTACCTTTACAGCCATTTTAAAGAAGAGGATGATCCACCCGCGAATTTTCGACCTACAAGCCCTCAGCAGGCTATAAATTCTCAGATGGGTTGCTCTCGTTTTCAAAAGGGCGGTGAAGGTACAAATGATATATTTTACGGGTTTTATACCAGCCTCAGGGTACTACGATTTTGTAAACAAACTTCTTCGTTCGAGTTATCGAGCGTCGAAACCTGTCACGAGCAAGGTTGTCTAGGTTAGGGAGCAATCAACTTCAACAAATCAGAAACCTAACTAAGGCGATTGGCATCAGTCATATAAAACTTAGGTTCAAAACTAGCGAAGAGTTAAGGTTGTTATTGATATTATAAGCTCGTAGCATTCTTACCTGCAGCAAAATGTTGCTTCTGAAGCTTACAGCAGTGAAAAAAACTGTCTCTTTAAGATACCTACGGCTCGGTACCGTTATGCCTTGGCTACCAAGTTTCACACGAAATCTGGATTTGGCTTAGTCACAATGAGTAGCTACAATCAGTGAGTTCAGTTTCGTAATGGTGATTAAAATGTTTAACTGAGACTTCAACCATCGACGTAATTATTGATGACTAAGGCTCTAGAAACAAACATCGACATGGCATTTGCGCATACTCTATTGTGCATTTCTGTATTTCATAATAGAAATTGACTTTTCTTTTATCTTTTGATTAATAAATTGCACGGCTGATTACTTTCCATTTTCGCCTTGTTCGACTTTGCCATATTTGAACAGAAACAGGTGGGAGCGTTCTACAACCAGGTTCTCGGACCAACTTCTACATCCAAGTTTTACAACCAGGTTCTACAATCAGGTTCCACAATCAAGTTTTACAACCAGGTTCTACAATCAGGTTCCACAACCAAGTTTTACAACCAGGTTCTACAATCAGGTTCTCAGAAACCAACGGCTTTCCTTTCCAGCTAGATATACCAACCAAAACATAGCGACTAATGGGATTGTTTACTCATATTATTGCTTCTAGTAACATGTAAACAAAGTTGTGCCATATAAAGAACAGAAAGTTATACAATGGAAACTGCCCACCTGAGATTCGAACCAGGGTCGTACGGTTATATAACTCGACCCTTCCTTGTTGAGGCAAAGGTTAGACACGAATGGTCTACCAATTTCTGATGTTCACCCCAAGACTGACTACTCGCACAACTTGCCGTCTGTTCTGTGACATACACACAGGCAGGTAACATGATGTCGTATCATGATGCAGTAATCTCCAATTGTAGATCGATCTTAAAAAAATTTAAGTTCTATTACTCCAACCGTTAACCCATGTTATTCGTTTTTGATACATGTAGATAGAATTGCACCATATAAAGAATAGAGAGCTTACGTTATGAAGACTGACTACCTGAGCTTCAAACCAGGGACTTGTGATTTCTAACCTTCACACAGACAAGTGGTATGTCTTCGTGCCATGATTCAAAAATCACCCATTTCGATCTTGAAAAATTGATAGTTCTTCTACCCAGATTGTTAACTCATGTGTTAGCGGAAGTGTCTACTTTGTAGAAAATTGCAGTAAACTTCTTCGCACGAAATAGGGAATAGGGTTGTGCTAGTAGGATAAAACTTGACCAGGGTTTACTCACAGGCGAAGTCAGTGAAATGAAAATAATACACATTTCAAATCTTAATGATTCAAGTCTTATACAGTTCTGCTTCTCTTCCATAGTACACTTTGTCTCTAGGCGTAAGGTGAATTCACCTTACATTACCAAAGTGGTGTTATCCAATGCGGAATATTTGCAAACTTTCTCCATCATAGTAAGAGATTCTACTATGATAGAGCAACAGCCACCGCTGTCTTCAGTTTCACCTTCACTTCCCTTTGATAAGATACTGTTTTATTTTATTGGCTTTGGTTTGGTCACCTGATCAATGTATTCTCTGCACGTTTGTTGTCTCCAATCTAGGTAATCAATGGTAAAAGTGGGCTCAAAAGTTGCTATTGCATTATCAAAGCCAGTATGTTTGTCATTTGAAAGATTAGAGAAAAGCTCCCGCACTGGTGCTGAAAATTCTGCATCTTCTATCTTCTCTAGCATTGATTAGGTAATGAGTTACAGTTGTTTCTATTGTTCTTTTTTGCTATTTTAACTGAGTACTGACCAAAGTAAGAAGAGACGGAAAGTTAAAAAAATTATTTAAAAAATATAAGAAGAATGAGATGGAAAAGAAATAGGTGTTAACATGGGAGTCTAAGACTGACATGATACAGATGTTCGTTAAGAGTGGACTTTAAACATGTGATGTGTAGAGTTTCTTTAATTTTGAGCTGGTAGGCAGGTTGGTCACAGGCTAGGATGCCAAAGCAAACGTTCTTCCAATCACCACTAATGTAGGGAAAATATATGTAAAAGTTGCCACCAGAGTAATATGGAGTCCTTCTCTTCGGACTATGCTTCCATTCCTGTCGGTTTCAATTTTGGTTTCATTTTGCCTATTAATTCAATTAGGTTTTCGTGCATACGTGCCGTAGAAACAGACTACTATTCATCGTAATTCCTATGTACATCAGTCAGGTCATGGGATATCAACTGTACCAGCAGCAGTCTAATAATTTCTAATAAGACTGGCAACTGATGCATTATTTCGTTGTGTGCCGCATGCAATGGGTGGTTATTTGTTATATACATGTAGAACTTTCTAGAAACCTTCCCTGTTCTGGAGGAAGGATTCTGTTGCAATATTTACATGAAGCTTTTAGAAACCTTCTAGAATGTTTTGTTTTGTTCTGTAACATTCTATACTGTTCTGGAAAGCTCTACTGGTTTTTAGATAGGTTTCTCAAACGTATTTAAGCAGTTGCTTCGCAGGAACTAAATTAAGATGTATGAGATTATTGGCTAAGAGATATCTCAGGCTGAAAAGAAATTTATCATAAGAGGATATACTACTGGAATTTGTATATCACAGCCCAATCTTAAATTGAAATCTTAAAACTAAACTGTTTGTTCTAAATCATTTTTCAGTTTTTTTTAGATGGCTTCCCCCTATTCACATTATTTTGGTCTTGTTAAAGAGAGACTGCAAACATGTTTTATGTCGATGGCACAAATACCAACGAATTATTAATTAATCAATTGTTTATCGCCATTTCAGCAAAAATAGATCACGATTCCCTTTTTGCTTTCTTACGATTCATACTCTGAAGAGTATCAGACGAAGAAAGCTTTTAAGTATGTTGACGGCGCAATGTCACAAAATTTCAAGGCGATTTTCAAGTATTGTACCACAAAAATGATAGATCTGTTTGTCAAAACGTCAGAAGACGTCTTAAGGCTTATGATAACTTCGTATTACATTGAATCAGTCCTTTGTAAGTAATATAACAAACTGATCGTGGGGGTTCTTCGCCATGACAGAAGTCATATCGACTGAGCAGTAACGACCTACGTTGACCGACTCTGCGTTGACGCTGGTTGCTTTATAGAACACCTACCTGCGTTTATGGAGGACCGAGATTGTTGGCGTGATAGAGTTCAGGTCCAAGCAATCTCGACCAAATACTGATCATCTCGTTCGTGTCCAATGCCCATTCACAACGTGGGATGTCGATGTGTCGTTTCTGATCGATTATTTTCAACAGGGGATAAGGCCCGATAGGCCGAAAAATCGCCAACGAATCATTTTTGAAAAATAGTCACTCCATACCACTGTAAATATATTCAATATAACTCTTAATCATACAGACATATTTGTTCATAATGCCTAATACTCCACAGCAAGAGTACACACCCCCTTTTTGTATGCCATCTTGTCTCGGTTTGATGCTGAAATTTCTACTACGCTTGCGCATTAGTGCCAAAACATATAACCTGCTGCTTAAACCACAATCTCAGAGAGTGTGGGAGAACACTGTCGATTTGATGGTTTTCGTGTTTTTATGCTGGTTGATGCAAAATTAGACGTTAAATTAGGCATTTGTCGTGTAAAGGTACTACACCAGTCAGTAAAATAGGTCGTGGAACCACCATTAAATTTCATGGATTTGACCAATCTTATTTGCAGAACTTCCGTTTTCGCCAGCACTGTTGCCTAAAATTGGACAAATTCCAATTTATTTTTAGAACGAAATCATGGTCTTGCTGAGATCTGGCTAACAAGTTTGTTGGAATTTTTATAGGAAAATGGGAACCCTGCTGATAGGTAATATATAACTCTAAACTTGTGCAAGTGCTGGTTTCCTTAAAGCAGTACGAGGCATTTCATGAGACATGGATGGCTTGAAGTTGAGTTACTGGAGAATTTTTGAAGATCGCTGATTTGAATTTCTGTCATAAGCAAGGATGAGTAGTAGAAGCGAGAATCCACCGCCCACAGGTAAAAAGATTTTTATCAAGTAAATGAGTGTGTTATGGTTTTTTCCCGTCTGTTTTGATTCAAGGCTAATGACCCCATGCATATCACGTTTCATAACTTGTTTAATCAGGAGTCAAATTGCCAAACAGTAAACCATGACTTCAATATGGCAAGAAGTGAAGTCTGGATGGCATATGCGCTTAAAGGTTGTGTGTTATCAATGCAGCGGAGATATGAATTTTGTGCAATTTCTTTGCCATTTCTCGGCTTTGCCCATGCCGACAATTTTATACCGCGGCAATTTTCAGTCTAGCGGATGTAAGCAACAAGGCACAATTATCAAATCAATATTTTATAATTATTGTGATAATGGGCGCCATATTCATGTCACTACAAGCAAATGGACACTTGGCCCTTGTCGCTTGTTTAAAGTGTTTCATTAACATCAAATTGGTATATGATACAAGATGTATGTTATAGACCGCGAATTATTGTCGCGTGCCTTTCTCGGCTGATTTTTGTTCATGATCGATTTTAACATGTACTCTGACTGAATAAGCTAGAACTTTTCATATCTGTTGGGTTACATTGAGTTTTGTAGGCATCAGATAGCTCATTGTACCTGCCACATCAAAATCCTGCTTGTTATGTCATTTAACCAGCTATTGAAATTTCTACAAAGCAACTATGTACTATGTGATGATGTGGCTTAAGAGTATGCTTTTGTCTCAGCAGCACAACATGGGCCGTGAAAATATTGGGAATTGAAGGAGATCATAACTGGGGCTCAAAATTCATGCCACAGATAACAATAGGCAGGGATCTTGTTGAAAAGCGGCAGAAGAGTGATGCTTGTGACCACAAGGGTTTGAAACGCAGGTCTTACAATTGCAAAGCTGATACCTATTTTACTAAGCTAAACATCAGCTATTAGGCGTAAGTTCAAAGCTCCAGTGATCGTAATGACTTTATTTCAATTTAGATACTCAATTTTATCAGTTTTTTGCCTTTAGTGCAAGGAAGTTAGGTCATGGCTAATATAAAGCACCTCATCCCTTCCGTTTATGGCCCTGCCCTGTGATTCTTTATGTGCCTTGAATTACCGAGAGTTGACAGCTATTCCTATTTCTTATTTGTCATGTCTTAATTTGGCTTTGTTAAAGACTCCTCAGATTAAAAGACTTTAGACAATTGTCATCAATCTAAAATGAACAACTGAGCTACCATGCACAAAATATCTTTTTGAAAAGCAAGAGCCCTGTTTTTTGAACTGTTTTTGTCAGGACTTTTTAACATTATGGTCACTGATGAATTTTGCTGCTCGTAGAAAATTTGCTGCCCCACTCAAAAAATTTTAAGTTTTGCATAGTTTCACGAAATTTGATTTAGGCTCATGGAATATGAGTCCTAAGTGTCTTGCTAATACTGTTTTTTTTTTCTTTTTTACAAAGCAGCTTTATTGCCAATTATCATGCCCCTGTTGGAGCATTGATAACAACTGTTACTTGTCAATATGATTGACTAAGGACTGGGAGGTCTCTCAGCCTCCAAAGTTCTCGCTTAAAAACGTCTACTGATGCACAGTTCCATAATTCTGGTATAAAGTTGAGTAGTTTTATCAAAAACGATACTGGGAAGGCATCAAAGCCTCTCAATGTCGGGTACTGAATGTTGGGGACAACCAGAGTGCCACGGCGAGTTTTCATCGGGAAGTTTTGTAGCACAGGCGTTACTTCCAGTAAACATCTTGGGGCTAATGTATTGATCAGTTTATATCCGTAGCAACAGAGGGCAAAATTTCATCGATATATCAGTGGATAGATATTAAGATGGCAGTAATCTGCATCAGTAACAGGGTCAGTGTAGTTGTAGTTAAGAGTAATTCTTATTGCCCGTCTTTGTAGTTTTTCGAGACGCACGGTTTGAGAAACATTAAGTGCACTCCAGGCACCTTATAGAAGCAGAAGAAGAGACCAGTCTAAAATTTGGGAATATGTCTGATGCCTAAAACTCAAATCATGGAATGTAAATTTAACATTTTTGTTCACCCTTATGATTGGATTTTAAGTTTTGTGATGTGACAGTAAATTGCATTTATGAGTGTTTTGAAATATGTCCACATAAAACTGAGACCAATACTATATAGGCAGAAAGAGTTTCTGTTTGCCTTGAAAGTATTTAAGCAAGATCAACTCGCTGCACTCTTTGGTAGGTGTGTTGTAATTACCAGGGTTTAATCCACATTCTAAGCATATAGGTTTCAGGTGATTAAAACCATAAATTGTGAGCATATTCAATTTGTGCAAAGCGGTAATCATAGAGTGAGATCATCTAAATCCCTGTTGATGTTCGGCAAAATCATCTAAGTCATTAATGTGTAGTAGAAGTCGTTCCAAGGTCTAGGTACTAAAGATAGTAGAGAAGTAGGTCAGAATTATTTTTCTTGGTCAGAAGGTTTATTAGGTTTCAAAATTGGAGTAATTGTTGCAATTTTCTACGTAGCAAGAATAAAACAACTGTGTAAGGATTTAGTAAAGCTGTCAAATATTTTAATCCAAGTGGTCCAAGATGTTTTGGTGTTAACATATTCTAATTATCAGGTCCAATTGCTTTTGAGGCTTTAGCATGTTTAATTGTAATTTTCATTTCCATGGTCATAAATTGAATTTGAGTAGTAAGATTTTCCAAATTGTACATAATATATTCTGTTTGAGTTTACTTGGTTAGCAAGGACCTTTTTTGATTTATCGATTAAAGAGGTTAGAAAATCAGTGTGCACAGGTTATAGGTTAATCGTCATAGAATATGGATTCATTAGAAGATACTATTTAGGGATCAGCTCGGCCTTTGACAGTTTTCTATAGTCTTTTCACATTTGTACAATGATGAAAACTTTCAACATGTGATTCAATTCTGGAATTTGTAATTTTTAACTAGGCGATTTGTTGAAGATGTTTGTTGAAGAGAATCACATTCATCAGCAAGCTTAGCAACTTCAGTTGGAAATGTAGGATGTATAATGGGTATTCTTCCTTAAGGAATGATATGAGTCATAGCAAGTAGGAGAGTTTTCCAAAAGCATTTCTCACCTTTATAAATATCAGTAGGAATGGGACAATATTGAAAATGTTATTCGGTTTCTGTAGTAAAGCCAGTCCAATTAGCTGTGGAGAAGTTGGTATATTTTCGTTTGATGGATATAGTCTGGTAACTATCGGTAAGCAGTTACATAGTAAGTAACTGGTAAGTCATCAGAATTCAGTGCCATAGTCGTGGTCAATATTGTTGACTTAGCCAAGGTTGGTGGCACAAGTGAAATATCATGTGAGCTGTAAATGTTGTTTCTAGTATAGGTATATCCATTCAAAGTACAAAAATTGGCATTTTCAAATTCATCGCCTAAAATCCACGTGTATCTTCTTCTAAGTCTGCCTGGACAATCTACACTTTTGAGTATCAACTGGAACTTCATCATCCGGTACTTTTTGAAGTTTTCTTCCAGGTTCAAGGGGTGTAGAAACTGGTTTCCAGTTTTCCATGTAACATCGCTTCAAAATACTTCCTAAATACTTAAGCTGACTAATTGTAAGTATTCCCTTTGTCCTATCATGTTTAATCATCATTCCAAGGATGAAATGTACTTCTCCTTGATCAGTAATGTCAAGCCTTCTGCTCAGAGATTCCTTTTCTTCGATCATCATATCTCTGTTATTTGATATCATATCATCAATATACAACCATCATCATCTTTAACTGATTTGATGTAGAAATATTTATTTGCACCAATTATTTTGTATCCATTCAATTTCAGAAAGTTATTGCAGTGTTCCAACATCTGGTTGCCTGTTTCAACCCATAAATATTCCTTTTCAATTTCACCTTTTGTAAAAGGGATTCTCGATTAAATTGATTCTTCTTGCATCTTAAATATGAATTTGTGCATCAGGCTCCACTGCCAAACAAATATATGTTTGGGTCTTTTTGGCTTTCAGTCTGAAATCTCTTGATTTTGTTGCTGAAGCTTCACTTCCCAGATGATCAGCAGCGCCATCTGCATATTCAAGGAATTCTTGACTTTCTAATTACAGTCTCATGTTGAATGCCTATGACCTGCAATTTGAGTTATTCAACTTCAGGGCAGTTACAACAGAATCATCAGATGAAGCCACAGTCATTGCAAAACAAACTTCAATGAACTCTTAAGGATTATACTGGGCCCATAACCTATTAGAACTTTGAGAACAAGCCTGACAAAATAACAGATTGAATTAAAGTAACTCAAAATCCAAAATTAATATTGTATTGTTAATATTTTGTAACATTGAAATGATCTTAAGCCCAAGTTAAATGCCAAGTTTAAATAGAACATTGAATGAGATACTTTGAGTGGATGACACTTCAAATATGAACCTGAAAATCGCCTTGAAAATTTGCGACATTGCACTAAAATCATACTTAATTTTCAAGGCGATTTTCAAGTTTTGTACCACAAAAAGATTGTTCAAATATTAACCTCTAAAATGGTTGCATTTTTTGCAAAAAATTTCAAATCTTTTCTCAGATTTTTGACAATTTCTGTGTCTGCCTTCAATCTTGCTGTGTTTAATGTTCAACTGTGATCTTATGTTACATCTTTCAACTTTGCGTAGTACTAATCTCAAGGTACTTGGTTGTTGCGAATTGACTTTATGTTGGTTCATTTGTGATTCCTCATGTCAGGTCTTTGAACTAGTCTTGTAGTTTGTAACAGATAAAGTAATAAGGTAAATTTGTTATTGCCTGTAGGCAGGTATATGTGTATCATTCATTTCTATGGTGTCATCATTATAATTAACAGGTAAGCATGGTCAAATGGTACCTGTAACCTGCTAGACGTTGTAAGCATTAGTTGTTGGATCTAAATAACATATCAAGGTGGATAGTCTCCGTCAAAATTCTTCATTTACGTGCACTTTTAAACATTGCCAAACAGACCACAAGTGGATTTGGCAGATTTATTACACGGGTATATAACTTATTCTCGTCTTGGTTATTTTTTGTGTGAGGGGCTAATAATGTTGATCTGGAGAATGGTAACAGTGTCAGCAGAATTAATGGTACATGGTACCATTGTTATTGGTGTTTTTTAGCAAGTTGAGAGGCATTGTGACTAGGAGCCAGTGACCTCAGGTTGAGACACTTGAGCAATTTCCTACATAGTTGTCTTTTAAAGGGATTCTGTCTGACATTTTACTTAATTCTATCATGGTCAGTACTTGCTTACTTAGTTACTTACTTACTTATCCTTTTTAAGTCACTGAGACACGTCAGACGTGTGTGTGACCAGTTGTTCTTCTTATTGGGCAATTTCCCCATGAAAAATGAAGACATACAGAAACTCTCAAATAAAACATAAGTATCTGTACCTTGTCTGCTATACTGTCAATGTGAGTTGCAGTCCAAAGGGTAGAAGATGCAAATGGAATTATAAAAACACTGAAGATAGGTTTTAAAAAAAGGAATGATGGGTTTGAATAGTGCTGTAGGATTGTCTTGCATTTGGAGCATCTGTAACAGGAGGGAAGTACAAAGTGGTGAAATTGGTGTTTCAATCCACAATGTCTTTAACTTTTTATTTTTAGAGACCATCAATGGATGAGGAAACCAGGTTCTGTGTAAAAATTTGAGTTCTTATTCACACAAACCTTTCAACCCATAAACTGCCTTTTATGTCCTTGAATTCGATATTTAGTAACAGCCTTTGTTGAATAGAACAACCTCGTTCTGGTGGCTAATAGGGTAATTATTGGTAGAAGGTCATTAACAGTATTTTGAAAGCTGTGTTGCTATTCCCACTACCAACAAAAGAAGCGGTAATGTCACTTTTGTAATGTGAGAGTGGCAAAAATGCTTCAGGCTTAGGGATACTTAGGGTATGTATCTGAACTTCCAGTTGACAGAACTTTACATTTAGCCATTTAATGTGTTTGCAACCACATAGAGGTCTGTAGTCGATCCAAAGGCAAAGTTATTGTTTGGCATTCTACAGAAACTGCATGGCTTCTTTTTTAAATCACAAAAATGTAGTTATTTCAGATCGGCACAAAAACTCATATACTACTAAGATTTTTTGTGTGCTAGGTACACAATACTTGTGAATGGATGGCAAGATGTTCCTAGTCATGAAAACAATTCTTGGATTGACAGCAGAGAAGCACTTAACTGTAGCTTTTTTAATTTGTGTTTCTATGTGGATAGAAACATTGCCTACCCAAGGAAGTTTTAAGTGAACAGGACATTTTAGAGGCCCAAAAGATTTTTTGGTTGCAAAATCAGTGTCATCAACATACCGGAAATACACAGACAACGTTTGGTTGCTGTCTTTTAGAAAACACTCCTTGTGAAAGTCGACAAAAATATTTGCCAATGTCGGATGCAAGAGACTTGATGTTTAAGTGTAAAAGCTTTTAGTTTTAGGTATGTTTCTAGCACAATGTCGCAAATTTTCAAGGCAATTTTCAAGTCTTTTACCACAAAAAGATTGTCCAAAAAGGAGTAGCAAAAATTAGCCAATGTTACAAAGTCTTGATGACAATTATGGTGACCACATCAAAGGGCTCTACAGAACATGTTGATTGCAAATTTTGCTTTGCAGAATATGCAGCTTTTTATGACTGCAAAATCACAGATTCGGCACAATCTTAGTTACAGCCTGACTGTTCAAGGCTGTCTGACTCAGGTGACAGAATGCAGGCAAGGTTAAGAGGACTTTGAGACAGCAATTACATTTAGGCTTTGGAAGCTGCAAACTAATTGTGCCTTGAGGGGAGGCTGAAGGAGCAAGATTTACCTTACAAATTTGGTCTTGGTCTGCAGAATTTTTCACTAATCAAAGCCTCAACTACATTGAATGCAGACCAAGAGAGTGTCTTCACTGCTCTAAAAGTGTGGAAGGATTCTACGTGAAGAAACGTTATCCAAAACATTTTGTGAATTGTACACATTACTAGTTCTGCAAAGTGCATGGCAACATTCTTAAAGCTCAAGTTAGTACAAAAAGTTGCAATCCCTACTGGGACAAAGTAAGCTAGATTCTTGATGCTGTCAAACATGAATTTGATTCCAGAATGAATCAGACACATTTTTGCAGGCATGTCTCCTTTGCAGAATAGTTGATAATGTAAAGTGTTAGGAAAAAAAATAATAATACCATAAAATTACTTTTAAGAACTTTCATTTTATAATGTCAAGACAGAGATGTAGAGTTGTTGTTAGAGAATGGCTTACATATTGTTGAAGGATAAGTTCAGTTTGATTTAATGTTTTTTGCTCATTTTTCCACACCTTTATTGGCATATGCTGCTTCCAAGTAGCTCTATCCTCAAATGTGAGTCCAATATTTTTGTTGGTTGTCTTCTTGGCCCCCTCTAAAATGGGAGGCCCTCTCTGCCTCTGAGTAAGTGTCAATGTAGTTTAAGTTAGTGCTGACCCATTTATTGCAATTATTTAAGCCCACAATCCTCCAAATGTGCCTCAATGTGCATTTGGAAGAAATTTGGTTTACTTGTTATCTATCTCCACACTTTTCCTGAGTCACCAAAACATGTATTTATAGGAAATAGTATAAAATGCATGCCTTGTTCAAAAGAGTCACTAGTAGGCAGGCAAACTTTCACTTGCTGTAGAAATACTTAAGGAGAATCCTGCCAATGTCATACATAAGATGCCCCATGTCTTATTCCTTTACCATTGTGGGCTAAGGACATGGTAATTGTGGAAACCGGACGTGAGGTAGTTAAGCATCTGTCTGTGCCTGGCTATTTAAAATTTCAAATGCACTGCTCCCTAGGAATTCCTAGGCATATGGATGAGGTTGCATAACAGCATTAAATGTAATGATGTTAAAATGGCATTAATTTGTTAGCCCAAAACAATTTACATTGCCCTAGATAGCATTCGACATGGATTTGGTTTACTTTCAAAGTTGAACAGAACGCACTTATTATTACTTGTTCTTATTTTAAACACTTTTCAATTGTGTTTTCCATTGTGTTGCAGAGGCCAAGTCATGTGATAAGGACACAGAATCATTTGAAGAAGAATCACGTGATCAATTATCTTGCATTGGAGTACTACCCTGGCATCGAGGGCACTCCCATTCACATAATGAGACTAATGCAAATGTGACAGAGATTATCAACCCTGGAGAATTTGTTCTTAGGGCGTTATTTACAGAGTTTACTGTTTTGGCAGAGCGAAAGATTGAAAGATTGCTGAAAGAGACAGTGGTAAGAAACACTTTCTGTTTTTTTAGTAGTTGAGTTTAAGTAATACAAGTGTGATTGATTTTTATCCCATATTGATATATTTCCAGTTAAGGTGTTTGATCCTTGACAGACACAACTCCAGATGCACCTGGAAGAAATCAGATGCACTTTTTATCAGTCTCTTCACTCCTTTTGAGTCACCAAACCATCCACTTATGTTAAAAATGTTAGTTATAAATAGTGTGCATCATTAAAAAAGGCACTATGAAACACCTTGTGGAGAGACCTTGGATTATGTACCATTGTTGCTAGTGGTTTTGTGTAATAGAAATGTGTATACTCAATCTACTGTCAATATTAATCTGGAATCTTTATATGCAACATATGTATACATATATATGCATAAAT
>JANTCA010050573.1:464-18060 GCA_024741275.1 Chironex yamaguchii
AATGTCTTAATTATTTTTATAAATTTGCGCGGTTAAGCAACGGACTGAACATGACGCCATGTTTCTCGTCATTTTACATATTACTACATCAATGTCTTACTTTTATAAATTTGCGCAGATAAGCAACGGACTGAACATGACGCTATTTTTCCCGTCATTTTACATATTACTACATCAATGTCTTACTTTTATAAATTTGCGCAGTTAAGCAACGGACTGAACATGACGATATTTTTCCCGTCATTTTACATATTACTACATCAATGTCTTATTTTTATAAATTTGCACACTTAAGCAACGGACTGAACATGACGCTATTTTTCCCGTCATTTTAAATATTACTACATCAATGTCTTAATTATTTTTATAAATTTGCAGGGTTAAGCAACGGACTGAACATGACGCCATGTTTCTCGTCATTTTACATATTACTACATCAATGTCTTAATTATTTTTATAAATTTGCGCGGTTAAGCAACGGACTGAACATGACGCCATGTTTCTCGTCATTTTACGTATTACTACATCAATGTCTTAATTATTTTTATAAATTTGCGCGGTTAAGCAACGGACTGAACATGAAGCCATGTTTCCCGTCATTCTACATATTACTACATCAATGTCTTAATTATTTTTCTAAATTTGCGTAGTTAAGCAACGGACTGAACATGACGCTATTTTTCCCGTCATTTTACATATTACTACATCAATGTTTTAATTGTTTTTATCAATTTGCGCAGTTAAGCAACGGACTGAACATGACGCCATTTTTCCCGTCATTTTACATATTACTACATCAATGTTTTTATTATTTTATAAATTTGCGCAGTTAAGCAACGAATTGTGCAGTGAGCCAAATACAGTAGATAAATAAAGGATTTAGTAACTGAATCCATAGCTATAAATTCTTGTGTATATCATAAAGTTATATTAGTCAAGCAGCATAAACGCAATAAACAAAGCACGCGAACGCACGCAGACACGTGCACATACACAAGCAGGTAAACCGTTCGATTTTAAGTTCAGAAATTATCATTATATTAACCACACTTCGTAAACAGGTGTATGACAAGGATTGCTTGATACTATTTTAAAAGAACCGCACTGGCCAATTCAGTTCATGGTTTTAATATAAAAGAAACATTTCTTTCAAAGTCTTCATTTCAGCTTACTTTAATCATTGAAATGATTTCGACCCTAAAATCCAAGAGAATAATGTGCCACTAACAACAGGCTTGACGCAAAATATGCGAAGTAGTTAATACTACATGAATGCTGTAAGATGCGCCTTTCCAGAATTTCATGATATGCATACAAGGGCCAGGCAAAATCGGTCCAGTTGCAGAGCCAGTTACAGGCCAATGAACATCGAAAGAAATTGCTCACGTAATGAGCTACAGGAGGATAGAAGCAAAGAACGGATATGATAGTTTTCACAATTTTACTGGCTCTGGTTAAACTATTCGATATCAGTTGGAGTGGCAGACAAAAACACATCACCTCTGTGGGACAGCGATGAGCTAAAGGCGGTGCGAAATCTTAACTTCAGATCCTAGTTGGATCCTTAACAAGGTCATTCCGTTAAAGACAAGAAAACTATGCAATTAAGTATGCCTCGCAATGTGCTATGAAGTACAATGATTGAGTTTTGTATGACCAAGTTATCAAAATCATGTTCGGTTTCTGTGTGACGTGAGAAAATACCGAGAGCTACGAGGAAACCGCTGTTAGTTTATGTTGGACGCCACAAATCGTGCCCTTTGTAGCAAGCAACCTACTAGTTGAAGTAATATTCATTTAAACCTTTTGCTTGATAATTTGATTTTTGAATTGAGCTGCTACCTGCGCTAGCGGTGTTTCTGGTGTGTATATCCCCTGGTAAACGGATCAAAATTTTTCAAGGCTTCAAATATAATTCTTCTCCAGCCATCTCAGTAAAAATGATGACCATTGCTTTCAAATTATACAACGGAGAAATCCTCTGCGTGTCTTTCACTTTAAGTAAAACTTAAATCAGCCTCGCGTGGTCACCGTCGAAAATTCGAATCAAGCTGCACCTAATCCAAAGAACACCTACTAGTAATCCTAACGCTAACTAGAAGGGCAGCACAGAACGCAAGTGTTTTAAAACCAATGCAATTACTACGTTTGTGTGACCAATTGCGGTTGACGGTAACTATCTTCAAATTTCCACGCCATATCAGGCCTGTGCGTCATCATTTGAATTAAACAATAAGAGAGAAATGAATTTCTGACGAGTCAAATGGTAAATAATGGCACAGACCAATTCAAACAACATCTACTAATTTGCACTACTTTTGGGAAGTATAAATGCAAGCCTTATCTTTCAAAAACCTTTTTAGTTTTTCCTTTTTCAGCCTTGCATCAATCATGCACCAAACTATAGAGATGATCTCCTAGCTTGGTAGGATACAGACTGGCATGAATAATCTTGTTCTTTTCAAAAAACTTTTCAAAGCATACCAGATCTCCGATCGGTATGTTGCTGACAACCTTTGACAAACACATTTTCGACAAATTTTAGGTACTACAATCGAAACTTGAAAACCGACGTTCTTGTCCACCAATAGGAAACAAGTGGCTCCAATACACTTCACCGTGGCACAAATGAAGGGCACGTCCAACACTACGTGCTGGAAATGTTAACTCCACCTTGTGATGAGAACGACCTGCAACATACTGAGTTTGAATTACACAAGATGCATACTCAGTTTTAATTGTACAAGATAGCATATCCAGTTTGAACTGTACAAGATGGCATATTCAATTTAAATTGCACAAGATGGCATATTCAGTTTGAACTGTACAAGATGGCATATTCAATTTAAATTGTATAAGATGGCATATTCAATTTAAATTGTACAAGATGGCATATTGAATTTGAACTGTACAAGATGGCATTCTCAATTTGAATTGTACAAGATAGCATATTCAATTTGAACTGTACAAGATGGAATATCTAATTTAAATTGTACAAGATGGCATATTCAATTTGAACTTTACAAGATGGCATATTCAATTTAAATTGTATAAGATGGCATATTCAGTTAAAATTTAGCAGTTTATCCAGTAAGTTAGTGCTTCAAGGTGAAGATATACTTTCACGTGGGGATTATCTTTTAATGTGAACATCCATTCCATCATCACGGATAATGTAATCTTAGTACCTCGCAATTCCTTTAGAGAGCAATACCTAACAGAAAATATTACACAGCATAATCTGAGGACAACATGGTATATTTCAGACCTATGTTTAGGTAATTAAACATTCTTATTAATCTTCCTAAAGTGTACAGAACATTCCTCTAACGAGATCAGCTAATAAGTTTAGGATATACTTGGAACAAACAACGCTGTATTAAAAAATATCCCCAACTAAAATATAACCTAGAAGTTTGAACACAACCCTCGATCACGAAGCCAATTATGGTGTATACCGCCCAACTTAGTCACTCGTAACAAAGGTGGCTCGTGTCACCACTGGCAACTTAATACGACTTAACCAACCATCGCCCTATGACCAACCGCTCCCCTACATTGATTGGAACAGCGTAAGGTGTGAAGCTACACCGAGCTCAAAATGTCTCTGTAATCACAGACTAGAGAAAAAGCACTTTACATCTTATAAATTTGTCTTTCTCTATATCATGTTTATACTATATTACTTACAGTATATTGCACTACATCAAGATATCAAATTAGGGTTACTGATGAAAAATGAAAGTCATGTATGTCAAGGACCTGAAATGTCTTTCTCCAACTAATCGAGTCCCAATTGCGCAGCTGATTGAATTATTACAAACTACTGATTGTCACATCAGTAGATTGTGAGTTCGATTTCCTTCGGCTTACCCTTTAATATCCTTCAATATAATCATAACTCTAATTTTCCATAGATAATCAATAGATATTATAGCAAAAAGTATTCGTTGATAATGTCAGGACAATGTGTATTTTATTTACAGTATGTATTGCATACAATATATACGTAGATAAATTATAAATATAAAATTACGTATATATAAATTTTAAGAAATAAAGACTTTTTAGCGTTTCGACTAATTCTTCTTCAGAAAAGAATTATTCGAAACGTTATAAAGTGTTTATTTCTTGAAGTTTATATATATTTAATAAAAATTGATGATTGAACTCTTGACAGATCTCATGATCGATAAAGCAATGCGAAAGTTATCTTCATTTGGCTACGTTCAATATTTTCAAACAAGAAGAATTTCTTTCAACAAAATGATGAGTAAGGGCAATGTAGATTTAGTTGGAATTACAATCTCTTCCTCCTTTTTCTTCTCCTCCTCCTCTTCCTTCTCCTCTATCTCAGCCTCCTCCTCCCCTTATACCATAAAGCACAAAATGATGCTATGCTTGATGCTTTCCTTTTAGATGACGTTGACTGAGTAACATATCAGATAATCGTTATAAGAAACAATGTCATGGAATTAGAACAATCCTTTCTTGCACAGTATTTTGTTGCCACAAAAGAAAAATTAAATTTCGCTGTTTTCTGTTTCAAAAAAGAATATGAAAAGATATATGTCGTAATGTGCCTCTTGATGCAACAATTGTTTCGCTGCGCTTTTACTTGGCATTCTTTTCATCACTGCCGAGCATTTTAATATGATGACCATGAAATCCAAATATTCAAACTGAGTTCATGCAGATAAAGAGTGCAAAATACGTTAGAGTTTTGCAATGAGCTAATCCATTTGTCATTTCAAACAGTTTATGCCTTATCCACATCCCCAGCCAATAACACTATTTGATATTAGCAGAGCCGCACTAAAGACGATCGTCCTTTGGATGGCATCTGAACCGTGCTGGACAATGAAAACATCATGTTCAAGACTAGGTTGATCTCTGTTTGTGAGTATGCGAAATAAGTGTCTCGCCCCCCCCTTGTCAACAAATCCGCTTCCACGGCAGAGCATAACATAACCTTATAAACCCTTGGCTGGATCCTGTCATGCCTAGCCGTAGATTCACAGGGTAGAGATGAATCCGCGGATCCGCGGATCCGCGTAAGTGTTTGCCTCAATGCTGCTTAAGGAAGCAACAGAGAATTTATTTTGTACCTAAGACGTACGTGTAACAATCCTACAGGAGCGTTTTCGGCACGCTTTTTAATTTTTTTTTGTATATTATACTTATAATAAACGTTGTAGAGTAAACGAAAGCCCAAAACGACAATTGTCGGGATTGCTTTGATTTTGAAAGGGCATCATAGAAACGGGGTGTACGTCATCTTACCTTTAATAACATAAACCTGACCTGCGCAATCTTCATGTGATGCAATGGTTACAAACACTGACCAATGTTCAGGTCATAACAATCGTATCACTTCAGCAAAAATATAACATCGCTTCTGGTCATGCCACCAAACCTCAGTTAAGGATATATGCCCATGACCTCTATCAGAGCCAGAAAGCACCTCAACGCGATACAGTAAAAGAGATAACAAGCAACCCCAAAGCAACCTCATCAAGAAAGACAAAATCAACATCGCCTCTCCGTCAAACATACACGCATTCTATTCGAGTGCTTCAGTCTCATTCAACCTTATCGACCTTGTACCATGATATCTTACTTGATAACAACATTCGTATTTAGTAATCTTTTGATTTGGTTCACAATGAAATTCAAGGCACGAGGCAGACGTGCCACCCATAAGTCATTTACGCTGGCCAACGATTCTCCCTTAATCGCCTCTGAACAGTAGCTACGCATTTCTTAAAGCGTTGTTCCCCACAACGATTAATACTGGTGAAAATATTCTGTCATGCTTTATGTTGTGTAGCAATGTCCAATTTCCATGATATCTGCGGGCTTTTCTTACTCAAGCAAGTCATCATGAGACCTACTCATGTGCTAATACGATTGCATTTCTCGGTATGTGACACTGTGCTGCATCAAGGTACATGGTAACCAGACTTTGGTTGATGATGCACAAAGTGAATGTTGGGCTCAATTTACTCATCACGGGATCGCCCTTTCTACTAAGAGGATAACCTTGGCCGCTTTCGGCCTGTTTGATGTGAAACATAAAGCAAAGCATACGTATCTGGCCCGTCAAAAAAGTCATTTTCTTTTCGTTTCGATAGAGATCTTAATAGCACTGATGACCTAGCCATTTGGTAGCATTTAGCGACCGCCATTGCGCGATTTGTAACGGAAGAACTGCTTTTAGGTAGTATGTGCCATTATCTAATGTCCCACGAGAGTTTCTGTGCCACGTCTATCAAGATGAAGCCCTGTTATTCCCCTGCTTTGCCCTGGCTGAGAACAGCATGAGCCTACTTCGACTCATAACCTGTGTCGGTAATACTTGCAGCAAAGAGAAAAATTAACAGCACGTTTCTATTTAAAATTTGCAGAATGCAAACCTAGCAGGTCTGACTCCAAATTCCACTAAATAGTAGAACAAGGGAAGAACTCAACCAGGTTTTATGTTGAACTGATGAACTGACTGTTGATCTTCAATCCATGTGCATTCATCCATCCAGTCGCCAGCAATACGTCGTTCTAAGCTTGCTTAAATAATGAATGTGACTTTTTAGTTGAAGTAGGATGAATGCGACATGGTACAGTGTAGGAAATGGAGGATATCGTCAAGACCGCAGACACTGTCATGGTCAGTGTTTCACATAGTAAGACCCACGAAAGAGTGAAGATTAAGCGAACCTGTGTGAAGTCAAGGGAAATGCACAAGTCGCGTCATTTATCACGACTGTGACATATTTCATGTGCATTTTTTGAGTTACAAAAATAAATCATCATCAATTTCAAAAGGATTGGCACAGATCTCGTAATGTGCTAATCTCCGTTTCTTTCATCTTCTTAAGGTCAGTTGAAAAACAATTGCTAAACTTAGAAACTATGTGCGGCAAGTAACATGTCTGTGTGAAAATATCGAGAACTTGTAAAAACGATCATTTCTCAAGTGACATTTTCAAATGATCACGATCAGCTCTGTCAGTCAAATTAAAAGGATGATAATAAAAAGTATATGAAGAAAATGACCAAACGTGGCTGGTTTGCGTAACTAGGATGTGACGCATTGAACGTGTGTGCTTCTGCCTTTAAAACTCGAGAAAAGCTCAACGTAGCTATGAAGACATCTTTCTTTAACACCTCAGTGAAAGCCAATATGGCTTTTTAAAGGCTAGGTTGCGCGAAGAAATTTGCTAACTGTTGATAAGTTAACGCGATTTGATGATAATAGCTCTGTTATGTGATGTATGATCCAAGGGTAATTACTCCACTTTTGTCTGGACACACTTTGTCCATGGTTTTAAGTTAGAAAAAGAATGCGAAAAATCGGAAAATTCTGTGGGTCATGGTTAAATTCACAAACAACCCGATTCATACAGCAACATTACGAATCTTTTTTCTTCTTCTTTTGCTTAACTAGGCACAACAAAACATTACCTCGTCTAAAACAGTGTCGGATTTAAAAACGCTTTACAAACACAAAGCAGAGTACAGTGAAAACGAGATACGTTTTGATAAGCATATAGAGGGAAAGAGAAAGAGGGATAATAATGAAATAAAAGCACAAAATTATTACTCACCAAAGCAAATGAGTGATCTGTCAATAATATCAGAAATAAGAATGTTACAATCAAATTGTCCATCGTGAAAATCACGGTCTCCTTCTTGTTTATCTTCATTTCAAAATCTGCACAGGAAAATCGAGATAACAGCGTTGGTACATACCAACGAACATACAGAAACCAGCACATCAACGTTTAAAAGAGTAAATTTCTTTTCACAATCCAACTGGCTGGTCATTTGAAGTCATCTTCTCTTGTTTAAAAATCCGTATGTTTATCAACCAGTGAGCAAAAAACTGTTTATCGTTTCTTTAATCGAAAAAATAATGACCACAGATTTACAATGTTTAATGGTGTTTACGACTTGTGAACTGCGAAACTGCTTCACTAAAGAAACAGTCAAGTCTCCTTTTCGGCTGAGCCCCCACTGTAGTTGCTCTCACTGAAACAAACTCATCGATAGCCTTGCACGTTCACTGTGCTGACCATAGGGTGCCATTCTTCATTGTCCAATGAGTAAGTACTCCTGACGATGTACTGACGTGAATGAACGCTTTTAAGCAGCGTTATTCATGGCCAAGACCCCAAATATTCAAACGAAAGACAAGGTAAGATAATCAATCAAATGATACTATCTAATCGCAGGACCACAGACGCATAGTGGCTAAAAAAAATTTTGCCTAGAAAAGCCGTTTGGCTGTGTTTTCGGCGATCGCAGCTGGAATTTTTCTTCGTTCTATGCACAGCACTGTTGGTAATTCTATCTGACCAGATTAATACAGAAAGTAAAATCGATCTGAATACGCGACAATAGTCTGGTAACCACATTGCCGTCCTAAAGTTTCTTTGGAGCAGTTATTCTCCGATGGTTTCTGCGAACACGACTTAAATTCAAGCGATATAGCCTTAGTATTAACATAAAATGAAGAACCAATCAAATGTAGTCATTAATTTATCTACGCATGTATCAATACAGCCTTGGTGAGACGAGGGAAAGAGATTGTAGGCAGCAGATTATAAAGAAAAGGCATAAAATATTGCCTATGTCCTACAAGCATAAATAAGTGGAACCAACATGATTGAAACTGGAATGTAGAGAATTAGGACATCAGGAAATAACACATATGACTGCTCTTGTATTGCAAACCGTACCTAGCATGTTTGTGTACTAAATACATCTTCAGAAATATACTTAAAAAGGAGGAACTTCTTTTCATTCGCACTATATTAAGCGAAGTATTTTTACACGGCAATGAGGTTACAATTTAATATGAAACCGCAATGGAAAAGTATGTATTCAACAAATGAAAATAGCACAGGTTAATTTTGCTATTCTTTTCCTGTTACTTTTCAGCAAAATTCAACTCTTCAAGGACAAAAGTTTTGAATATGTGAACAGAAAATTAAATGCCAATTTTCATTGAACAAAAGTAACTGATAGTCATTGAATAAAGCGATAACACATGGTACTTCAGTTTATACGTTTTTGACTTCGGTTTAAATTCAGAAATTTCCTCGCCCCTTTTTTGACATGCGCCTTTGGTTTCCAATTGGCCACCCTCTCCCCTTGAATACATATAGGACGTCTAATCAAGTTAGATTCTTAGCTTTGAGATTTCCACTTGAGTCACTCCCTTGTTCATGCATTTCTAAGTCTAATGACCACAAGCGTTGATCATAGTAGTGCATTTAATTCTAATAATTTGCTTAACGTGATTATAATCTCAAAAGAAACGCCTTCTTGAAATAGGATTTGCCCAAGTTATGGGATCCAATTATGATTGATATTTTATAAATCTGTGACTGGCACAGACGTCGGTCGCGAGGGTGTAGTGTAATTTGTCTCCAACAATTTACTATCATAACTATACAATACCAAAGTATCAGGAGATGGTATTTGGGACAGGTAAACAATCATTTGAATTTTTCCAAACTCTTCACATAAGCACTTGTCTTCCTTTCTAGCAGGAGATACACGTGTTCACACGTCACTCACTACTTCTGCTCCCGCTGCCTTTTGTTCATTGGATTACACACATCATTTCTTTGATTTCCGTTGTTTACTTCGTTCTTACTTCTTAAAAATAAGATGCGATAGTCCCCGAGTAGATCAGTTGCATGACGTCAGGTACAAATAACATGAAGTTTGTACATATATGACGCCATATTGAAGGGGAAGAGGGGATCATGTGCATTTCAGCTGTTTGATGACCCACATTTAAAAGGAATCGCTATTAATAACAGTTTCGAAGATATCACAACCTCTTCACTCTGATCGTTGCCATCTAATAAAGAACAACCACTATATGAACAAAATGCCTCCTTTCAATTGTCCATGTGTTTGGTTGCTTGCTCAACGCAAAGGCCAGGAGAGGCAGATGTTTGACGTCATATATCGAGGGTCTTGGGCATTTTAACAAGAGAGAGGGCCTCTAAAATATCGATCTTTTGGCCCTGTCATAGACGTATGACTTCTTAAAAGGAGGGCATGAGAATAAATAAAAGTACAAAAAACGTTATTGCGAAAAATCAGTTAAACCTTAGAAACAGTTGTACTTGATGACAAAGCCTAAGGTCACTACGCGTGAAATAACGTAAAATGATTGGAAGCAGTAATATGATGATAGTAATCTTAGTAATGATGTTTAATGATAACTATCCTACAAACGACCACAAAATTAACAATAAACAAATCCAAGATCACAAGAAATGTCCTTTTCAACAGTTACACCATAAGCTTATTTCGAATTTTCTTTTTATTGGCTCAGTTCACACACGCTGAAAACGTATTACGTAACAAGAATAAATTCTTCGTAGAGGCAATGCAAATCTCGTTTCTAATTTTCCACATTTTTGAAATTGCTCAGTCAAACGTCATGTACCGCAAAGGAGTGAAACTCTACACTACCAAGTTTTGCGGGTGAAGTTACTCCCATTCAAGGTCATAGCGGGGTCTAACTTAGGGTGTTTAAAGATAACTTTGTGAGCGGAATAGGGCTGTCAAATGAGCAGGTACTGTCTTTTCCTAGGTAGATTCATCAATACTGATCATGTTATCTCAAGCTGGTTACAACACATTTTTGCAACTTGATTGCCAGCTGATTGTTGTGCCAGTCATTTCATTAGCTCAACTCTGGTCAAGTTTTCACTTTAAACAATAGAATACACTCTCTTGTACAACTTTTGCCGTTGCGTGTGCAGGGCCATTTTTGGAAAAAATATCTTGGGTGTGCACTTGCCATACTCTGCAGTCCTGTTCTGTCACGATAATATAAAGTGGACGAATCTTGATTTACTCACTTAGTAGTAAGCTGGTTATAGTTGATATGTGTATATTCGTGTTTATCTCATTTATTATCATTTTTTCGTTGTCATATGAACTAGGTTGTTATAGGTTAAATCTAGCTAGCTTACCATAGCATATAGTATAACCAGTATCAGGGTCCATACCACCAGGGGGGCTAGGGACCATGGCCCCCTTTTTGCGAAGCAATTAACTTCAAAGCTGCAATAAACGATCAAAGAAGAAAATTTGTTGACCTAGAAAAGTTACGATTAAAGTCATTGCATCATGATAAAAGGAGAGGTTACTCCCAAATACTCGAGTTATTCCATCTTGCACAACATGGGTACCTCTGGCTCTCAAGAAAGTAGCAGCTCCGCCTTTTATCTATTGACAGCAGTAAAAAGCATACTACTCTGAAGCCCTTGATTGTGTCATAGTGGCAATTAATAACAGGTTCGATCAACCAAGCTACCAATTTTTTGTAACATGTTAGCCGCTGTTACTGAAATCTGTTAATAATTTATCATGTGATGATGAGATTGGAAACCTGGCTACTAAGTACAGTGATGATGGATGGATGCTTCCTTGTTACCACCAAAGCTCTCAATTCTGGGCACATTCATAGTGAAATGGTAAATTTTGACGACATTGTACCTGTCCTAAAAACATCCAAAGAAAGGCACTCATTACTGAAGACACGTCATTACCATGATCAAGATTGCTTTGGTTGGAGGTGCCACAACTACTACAGAGCGCTCTTCTTCATTCGTATAAAGAATCATAAGGCTATTTGCGCTCAACAATGACACAAAAGAAATTAAATTCTCTATCGCTTTTTGCTATATACAAGGAAATTATAGACAGCTTGTCTTTAACTGACGTAGCAAACGACTTCGTTGCTAATAGGCCAAATCGTATGACTCAATTTGGCACTCAATTTTTTTAAAAATTATTTTTTATAGCTATAGTGGAATAGTGTACAACCTAAAACGATACCCTGCAATATAACAATGAACATATTTAGTTCCTATGCGTATTTTATCCTATTTAGCAGTCAAATTTCCAATAATTGTATTCAAATAAAATATGCTTATTCTTACATTTCAGTATACATTGTAATTAAATTGTTAGTAATGGAAATGTTGTAAAATAGGTTTGAAGGGCTCAAATCTGGAAAAAGAAAAACTCACCAACCATAATTTCTATTTCAGAATGCATTTCTGGCCAATCTAGCCACAAGGAATTGCAGATTTTGAGTTATTTAATTCAAGTTTAATTTGTAAGACTTGCCTCCCCCCTCCCTCCAAAAACATTTCAAATTCGTGACGTGGGCGCTGTGGTGGCCTTTGTTGTCATGTTTATAATATGATCAGCTATTTGTTAATATAATATGAAATGGATCAGCTTAGTTATAACGTCAGTAGTAGAAGTAGTGAAATTGCTTTTCCCCAGTAGTCTCCCACTGTGTTGACATACAGAAAGTGTTTAGTTAGTGAAAATCACTCAAGAAATTTAAATACAAAACAACCATAGCTAATGATGCAAAATGTCTCTCCCAGGATTACAACCTCCTGTCATAGCGACAAGAGCGCATCAGTTGCGCTCAATAGAAGATTGAATAGCCACTTCAGTCTTCCTGTTTAAATGTTCTAAAAATTAACACAGTAGTATCATGCAAACATTCTAAGGTGGTGGTGATGATGATGATGATGATGGCAAAGACATCGTCAACGTATATCTCCCAGATGGATAGCTTTTTTGATGCAATGTTAGTGCAGCATTTACAAAGGATTGCATGACTATTCTGTCAATAACAGAAGAAGCTAAAGCTTCCAAGGTACATTATTGCTTAAATGGATCTTTTGCTGTATAACAGAGACCAGATGTTGTAAAGACGGATGATTCGCGTAACCTTAGCACCCTTCTGAAAGAGAGAACCAATTATTCGACAGAATGAGTGTTAAATATTACACAGGTTATGCATATGTATGTGCATGGAGGTCTGGGACCAGGCTAACAAGGAACTAACCAATCACTTAAAAATACTAATGACGATAACCGACGCGGGAATTGATGAACGGGAAAACGGTTCAAACTCCGTAAGAAGGAAAGACAAGAGGTAACAGCAAGATACAAATGAATGATTAAAAATCGTAAAAGATTAATGAGCTAAAAAAGAAAAGCGTGGATATGGGTGTCGATAGACATCAAAGTATTAACTAAGTCCGAGAGAGTAACAAGGTGTTGCAATGGATAACATTGCACTTCAAGTCAGTAGGAAAATCGATTTTGCTCTAACCGAAATGAGATGCTACAGGATGCATGACAACGATAGTATACGTTTATTAGATTTCCATGGAAACATTCGAAATGGGCAGTTTGTTTCACGGCCCTAAAATACGTGACATTTAGTACATTTGATGAGTTCATCATGGTACACCGTGTACCATTGGGCCAATAGTCCTTGTTGATGTAAACGATACCTTGAGACCTGTGATAGATGGTGTAGTGTAAATCGTTTTAAATTGTCTACGGCATGGTTTGTGATTTATACGTCGTACTGTCTTGACGAGATTTGTGAACTAGATGATTCCGTAGTGTTATGTTACGTTTTTAGGATAACACGGGTGGTTTGGGGTAGATAGGCGCTGTCTTAATATTGAAATGATTTTTGATCAAAGGATGTCTACGAGTGGATCTGTAAGTGGATGATAAGTCTCGACTAGTGTGATGCGTAACGATGGCCTATTTCTATGTAAGGGTAAGAGTATGGGATTTGGCGCCGTTGGGCATGATTTGGGGATAACCACTGATCTGCAAGGAGCCGCATGGAAATGTCACTCACTATTCTTAATAAAGAGTGTTCTTGCGAAATAGAGGGCTTTAATAAGTCGAGAATTTTAGTGAGGTTCTGGGTTCCATTGAGTTGTCAATACTGAGCAGGTGCTTGAGGGTCCATCATAGGAAATTTGTGACTTTTTCAAACTTTGTGGATGACCTGACGAGAGCAGCATTGTAATTTTAGATGGATGTTATATGGTATTAAAGTACTAAGCTGATCTCTTTGAGGTAGCAAATATACTTCCGCAAGAAATCATTCTTGAATAGGTAAGGAATACAGTAAAGATGCACAGTTACTCACGTGTAATGCAGACTGTCTATTATTGATAATTGCTTAGAAATTTTCAGTGAATATCATCAATTTGTTAAATCGTTCGAATTTATTCCAGGTTCGTTAGTGGAGATCATGTATATAGGAGCAACACAGTAATTCACATGATCATTTTGTGGAGGAAAGATAACACGTTGCTTCTTCTGTTGTAATCGAATATCGTTGATGTTTATTCTCCACTGTTGACAGTCCTTTTCCATATCGACTAACATGTTTGGCTAAATACTTACATAATGAAATCATTTTGAGGTAAAAGTGTATTTTGCTAACTTGGTCTATAGAAATTAAATATCTTTACTTAACGTCTTTGAGTTAGCATGCTCAATAGCAGACATTGACGGAGAGAATTGCAGAAAATAGTTTCTCATCAAATCATATACCATACCAAGCAACGAAGGGATTCTTTGTTCGATGAAAAACTAAATAGGTGAAAATGAGTGATACAAAAAGAAACAAGCTGTTGAAATAAAATTCAAAATGAAAAGGTAAAGAAGCTTGAATGTTTTACAGTAGAGGCGTGGGGATGAAGATGAAGGCACAAACACATGCTTTTCTAACAAGCAATATTTTTTGAAAGTGATTACCTGCTTTCTGGCAGTACATATTGAGAAAATTTCAAATTTTTAATCCAACGACTGACAAAGAAATCTAATCTGATGACATAAGGTCAAAGGCTACGGTATTTGACTCAAAAAATTGATTTCTTGATTTGTATATAGTGTCACTAAATCTATAAACGGTACGGAATCTCCTTGTTTTGAGTGTGGTGAGATTAGAGAAGAAAGATCACTTCTTGCCCTATGGCAAGCAACAACAGCAGAACGTTGGTCATAGAAACTAGGTCATCTTCATTCTAATGCAGGTTTCCATGACAGTATGACATATTTTGCGGTTCTAACATTCGTTTTTCGTGGCATGAACCATAACATTGAGGTGATTTAAGATATTGCTAGATGAAATACAGACGCAAAGTGTATACAGTAAGTGCGTGGTGATTTATACTGCGTATACTGTGTGAAATTTCTACTCTCGTCCTGTAAGGAACCATAAAATGGCACATTGACCACGTCTTTCTGCTCAAAATGCGAGGAAGACTGCGCCCACAGAAAGACAAAAGAAATAAAAGGGAGACGAATAAAGATCAAGACAGAAACGTGCTTGATAGATTGATCAAAGTGAGACAGGAGATAGCTTGAATGTTAGAACCAGGCTGATAATCTTCAAAGAAAGAGACGTGACTTTAACCATTACGAAAACGGAAAGAGAAAAGTACTTGGTCTGTAGAGTTAAAACCGCTTTATTACGGGCGATATGTTGACGACTGCTTTGTCCTTTTCCGCTCTGGAAATCAAGTTCGTCGTTTCCTTAACCAACCCAACTCCCAGCAACAAACTTCTCCTTTACTTACAAACAGGAAAATAACTGCCGACTACTTTTTCTAGACATTCGTTTAACCTGTACTTCAAATGGTTTTAATAACCTCGTTTTTTGCAAACCTACTTCTGCTGGTCTCTTTACTTATTTTAATAGTTCTATTCTGTTTTCGTATAAGAAAGGTCTTATCTCTTGTTTATGTCCTTATTTTAACATTTGTTCCAGTTATCGCAACTTTCTTGTCAACGTTTAAAGACTTCGTAGCTTAATGTCTTGTAATGGATATCCTTTATGGCTTGTTGGCTTCAATATTCGGCTTTTTCTAGTGAAAGTACGATCGTCCAAGTTAGTTTATAGCTTAGCACCCAAATTAATTCTTGACTTTTCTTTACCATTTACTGGTTAAGTTTTTAAACTTCTTGACACTTGTTTTCCACATCTTACTGTTCGTTTTGTCTTTCAGCCAGTTTGGCGCAATAAGACTCTTCTTTTTTAAGGATAGGATACCAAAATGCATGAAGTCATACGCTGTTGACCAATTTACGTTTAGAAGCTTCAACGCTGCTTACACAGGCCACACTAAGCGCAATTTACATGTTAGAGCCTCGGAACATTTTGACATTTCTGCCGTGACAGGGAAAAAGTAAGCTACCCTTTATTTTTCTAGCATCACGAAGCATTTACAGTCATCAGGACATCACAATTATTTCGACAATTTTAAGAATTTATGCTCTATTCCTTTTGCTAGCCACTTTCACATCCATGAAAGCTCTTTAATAGCTAAGCACAAACATATACCTATACAACAACCTCAATACTACACCTTTATTTCTCTTTTAGTTTCGTTTATGATCATTAAGTCCCCTTTTGGGATCTTCAACATTTACCAGCTTGGTAATTACTAGTTAATGTTTTTTACATCTATTCAGAGTTGTTTCTGTCTTTTTGAGATGCATTGCAATAAAATACTACATATACTTCTGTAATGATGTCTTGACTAATAATTTCTCTGAAAAAGCCCATAGTTTTTTGACGAATCAGCCTGGTTCTAATATTTATTAGCAGAATAGGTTTGCCACCTGTCGTATCAATTTCTACATCTATCTTGGCATTTGTATGTTGGAAATATCAAATGACCGTTGATATAAATGTCAATAACAGTCTACATGATAACTAAACGAGTAGATATAGATAGTATAGTACATCAGGCATATTGAGCATGAAAGTGGCCAGCACAATTGCATCCGGATGTCTCCTTAATGCAACTTTTTAACCTGAAGTTGAAATGCAGTTCTTGCACTACTAAGAGAATGTTTTTATACACCATAGTCGGCAATTAATACACTGCATTACTAGCATTAGAGTGTATTATATTTATAGTAGGTAAAAATTATAAGTAACTTGGTATTGTGCTATAAATTTATTGTCAGAGTATTATAGATTACTATCATTATGAAATTGTTTCCAATTTCTTATTTCTTTGTTAATAAGTTTCCATTTGAGGTTAGCATGTTTATGTGATTGTAAAGTTCTTGAGAAGATTTAAGTCAGTGCGTCACATGAAAACTCCTCTTAATTACTTCAAAAACACTAAAACGTTGAAATTAATATACATGAATCAACCTCAAGGAACAGGTTTGTCTGACTATAGAATAACTCCCTTTCAGAAAACGTTTCTAGATTATATACAGCATCGTAGGGAGGTTAGGGGTAGTCTGTGTAAATTCCTGGGGCTTGGCTCTCAACAAGTGCCCTCCAAAAGTTTTGCCAATTCCACACAATATTGATCAAGGCGCCTGCCGGATGTTCATTCTTGATATCTTTAAAGACGTTTGTTTATTAAGATTCTTCTAATTTTTGGCTTTTGATTCTCTGTTTATCAACCTTATCTTTGTTACGAATTATTTTAGCTTTATACTGTTATCCATTATGTAATGACACTGACCGCAAATTCAATAGTTGCAAAATTTGTGTGTATTGTATAAAAATGTATCTATGCATAAACGTATGTATGCATGTATGTATGTATGTATGTATGTATGTATGTATGTATGTATGGGTGGATCGATCGATCGATCGATAGATAGATAGATAGATAGATAGACAGACAGACCGACAAACAGACAAACAGACCGACAGACAGATAGATAGATAGATATATTGATTGTTAGTTAGTTA
>JANTCA010050584.1:0-18060 GCA_024741275.1 Chironex yamaguchii
CATATACTTGAACAAATAAACACTATTGTAACATTTCCAATATTTTTTCTTTGCGAAACTCAGAATTATTCCAAACGTTCAAGGAAGTTTATTTCTTGACTTTTATATACATTTGATATGGATGATTGAGGTCTTGACAGTTATATTATATATAGATGTATTGTACAAGCGAGTTGATTTCAGGGTTTTTGTTTGATTTCATTCTCGCGTTATGTCGTATAATGTACAGATTAACTAACGTTATGTCACAGATTTTTTAGGCCAAGAACTAAATCAACTTGATGTTTCGGATGCAAAGTTACAAAAGATGCTAGAGCAAGGGCTGGATGATTCACCTGGAAATCCAGTAGATCATGAATCAGAATCTGCACCACAAATGGTGAGTTAGAGTCACTTTTTTGATAAATGACCCTCATGATACCATACAGAAACTTCTGTGGTGATTTGAGTTGCAAAAGTTACCTAACTATCTATAGCATTGTTAGTTTGACATTGCACCCTGTTAGCATAGACAACAGAAAGACAATACCCGAAAATTTTTAGTTTATGCTTCGCGTAATGAATATTTGAATGTTTTACCGATTCGTCTTGCGATGGAGTCAGTTTCCTCTAACTGTACGAGACGAACATGTCCCAGATGTTACTACTAGCATTCGTCAGATAGTGCAAATTTTACTCGAGCCGAGGTCTGTACTAATGGCAGCATTCCTTGGAAGTAAGGATTCATGAAGCAACAAACACATTGAATCAAACAAATCAACACACTGACGGAAAAAGTGGGAGGTTATGCAAAAACTGTTTCCCATAGTCATCCGGGACTGTAAGGTGCTAGTTCTTTAAAACGAGCATAGTTGTATTAGTTTGGATGGTGGCTCAAACTCGTAACTTTTTCCACAAGACATGCATGTACTGTGAGGATTAAGTTGATGCAGAGAGATGTTTATAAAGAGACAGCTTGAGTCATACAAAATATCAATTGGCTACAGAACGGCCTACGAGTAAGCCATATCATGAGAGTGAGGATGTGATTTAAGCCATAATAATGTGATATTGAGGCCTTGGCATAATGGTACAATAGTATTGGATTTTGGACTTTTGTGTCGCAGGAATTCTGTGTAACATTACGCGCGTATCACTGATATGTCAACTTCGACCACCACATGGATCTCCTTAGGTGACCAAAAATCAATACAGTTAATATTAAGGGGAGCACCCATTAGACACTCTGGTTATCAGAGACTAAGACTTATTTATTTCTCTTCAAACTGCTAAGTGTTGACGAATGTATCGTTACATTTTGGTAAGGCAGGATCGGGTCCAGGATCTCAGCAACCAATTTTGTGCATATTGACTAATTCCCCATATATGTCACAGCAATCCAGTCTTATTGAAAGTTTCAGTCTTCAGATATATCACACTGAGTATTATGATACAGACAGTAGATACGATATGATTTGCTACATTATCTTGTCTCAACCAATCATGGTAAACACACTTCACAATTCACTCCTTTCAATCTACTAATCTTCTAAATGTACTTATTACGTATTTCATTTTTGCATAATTTGGTTTGAAACTGAAAATAGAAAGAATACTTGGGCAATGCAAGTTAAGGTTGTACAAACGTAGCGTATGTCTCCTGGCACATAAACCAAATGTCTTTTACCTGTGTCGCAAGATGTCTTAAACTTGGATATTCCTATCTTGTTTTGGTCAAAGAAATTGTCTTGTTACACTTAACAACATGTTTACGTTGCAACTTTGTTATTTTTTAGGGAATGACTCATCTTTATGATTTTTGTGAATACAATACCTTTTGCTTTCAATATTTAAAAAGCAATAATCCAAGACCTGTCTCGTTTCCACAGTTCCATCTCATAAGAATTATTTCAATTTTATTCCAGCAATCTTCAGATGCCCAGCCTTCCGATGCACCTGATGAAATGCCCGCCTTACCCGGTTTGCAACAAAGTGAATCATCAGAAAACCCATATGGAGGTTTTGGTAACTTGATGCAGCTACCAGCCCTTCATTTTCAGCCAGGACAAACCATTCATGCCCATGCTAGTGACAAACCAAACCAAAATGACGAAAGAAAGCCGTCACCTGGAGAAGCTGCAGAAACAGCTATGCAGGTACAAGCTAATGCACAGAAAGAGCACCGTGAAAAGTTAAAGAAATTAAAAGTTAGACTTAAACTTCTGAGACAAAAGTTACAGGAACTTGAAGAAGAACAAGCGAAAAAATCTCACGGATCTACCTCTCTTGCTGGGAAGAGGTCAGATGCTATCAAGAAACTTCTAATCAAAAATCTGAAATTAGCGGCACTTATTGCTGCTAAAGAGATACAGCTAGAAGAAGCTAAAGCAGGAGGTAAGTGATCTTAACTTTCTCATGTTCTGTTTATCTGTGCTGCTAATGTTTTGCTGTATAAAGAACGGGTATTCGTATGGATTCTTTCCTTGAACTTAGAAACTGAGGATATCTTTACTGGCTCAGTGATTTTCTCCGGCACTTATTATGAAAGTTTCAAGTTCAACATTTACAGTCACTTCTCGTACTCCTTATTCTGCATGACTTTTCTTTGGCTTTTCTTTGGTTTCTGATGTAGCTCTTTACCTAGAAACGGTCATTGGACCTTGTGACGGGTACCGTCATTAAAAAAAGTAAAAACGTACATGCAAGAAGCCATCTTTACTATAGAATATTGATTACGAGTGACACTTTACCTTTGCACTTCACGCGAAACATGTGTGACATTTGTAACGATGATTCACATAGTAGTAGTCAGTATTTGTCATTATTGGGAAAACTTGTAAGGTCTGAAAATCAACCAGTCAAGAATGGGAATAGGAATATGTTGATGATAAAGAGCTCTCATAACTTCATATTACTGTTATGCTAGGTTACCTAAGCAATGAAGGGTTGTTTTTTCCTTGGTGAGGGAGGAATCCTGAAATTGAGAACTCAAAGGCTACCCTTGCTTTCAGATTTCATTACTGTAAATATGAAAGCCGTTAGTCTGGTATGGTACGCATAAGAAATTCTCTTCTGATGGACAAGCTGTTTGTAGTACAATTTTCAGCTGGTTCAAATCTGAATATTAGTGGTATGAGTTTAAACAAATAATTAAATTTACACTAAAGATTTTGAAAATTCTTGACTTTATGGACTCAATGGAAGCCACTAAAGATTTTCTCACGGAAAGCCCTATCACAAAGGTCTCCTACTGTTCCTACAAAACATTTCCGATAAAAACTTGATGTATTTTTATATTTTTTGTTTAGATTATTTTCATATCCAAATATACTTTGCATGAGATTAATCAGGAAAAATACTTTTTTCAAAGGGAATATCTAATTGCAAAGATCTCCTAGTGTTCATAAGATTATGTGGTTAAAATTATTTCCAATAAAAAATCGGTATTAATATCTTCTTAAAACCTGCTGTTATTGTAACTAGGTAACATAAAGCTGCTATATTCCCATCTTTCATACTCAAAAAACTGATGAGTATTTAACCTGAAGTTTCTAATGCACTTTCTTTAATTTTAAAACACAGCTGGCCATCTTTGAGTTTAAACTAGGATTTAAGAGAATCCAATACATACTTACGAAATGTAAGATGATAACCAGCTGTTGCATCAAAGTAAGATACTTTAAATTTATCAGAACAGCACTAAATGCTTTTGTATATCTTATGATCGTGGACATCAGGGAGGCTGTATAGGAAGGTGATTTGCAGGTCGAGATAATGTATAGAAAATGAGAACTTTTGAATAAATAAACTTGAATCCCATAAACACTTTATTATTTAGTGAAAGAAATGTGTCTTGTTATATAGTTTAGGATATGTTTATGGATCAAAACACGAGAAGAGCGAGGATACTTTAATACTCCTTATTCTTGTTTGTCGATATACCTTTAGTATATATTTTTTATCTAATTAGATTCTTTGGATTCAGCGTTGTTCTGGAGGATTTACTTGATGCCTCCATGTAAGCCAAGAAGAGCAATTTAAAGCTTTGTTCTATCTAGATGGTCTATGCTGAATACAATACCAGCAACGTAAAACAAGACATTACATATTCAGCCATTATAAAACCAATGAGGCCCTTTTTAGTCATAAGGCCCAGGTAATTTTTGCAGACGTACTGACGAAAAGTTTACTTATACCTATACCAATTTCTCGCGCTGCTATGATCTTCTAAACCAATCTGTCACTAATGGATCGTTTTCTTCCCAAAATGGCTGTAAATTTTGTATTTAACATACACTAACCACACAACACTACATTATTGTGACCTAGTATATAGTATATAAGGGAACACGTTTTCGACAGAATTAATTGTCCAATTTTGCGTGCTTTGTAGAGGTTAGGCATTTATCAATGAAAAATTGAAACTGATTTAAGTTGAACGGTTACCAAGGTACACTCGAAGCAGTTTTGCAAGTCACTTTCCTTTACTTTAAACATCACTTTCACTATAATTTTCATTTCAACTCTTCACTCACTTCAATGTCAGTTTCTTGAGGTTGTAACAGAATGTGGAGGTAAAGAAAAGATGAAGTGTTCCGACTAATATGGAAATTTTGGGCTACTTATTTCAATTGAATCTAAATCTGCTTTTAATTAACAGTATAGTAAAAGCTGAAACTGTAGCATGACCTGACACTATCGTACTTTAATTGAATATTAACACCATACAAAAGGTGAAAAAATAATCACTAAAATGTAAAAGGCTAATCGATGAGATGATTGACTTACCTTACTATCCAGATACATTAAATTGAGCTTTGCTTTGAGCAGTGGCATTATTTCTCATGAGCTCAGGTTTGTAGCATTATATAATATTCTCTGTATTAAAGGTCTCATACTTGTATGCCCTTTGTGTTACTGTTGAGGTTCCTTTCCTAACAAAGACAAAACATCACAAAAATGCTTTTGGAGTGTATCACAAGACCAATCCAGTACCAGTGTAGCTTCAAGTTGATCTAATGTTAAATTTAGAAAATTTTGAGGCTTCCTCCGTAAAATGTACGACTTGCTAATGTAAGGAATTATCTTGAATGCATTTTGAGTATTAGACTTGCGAATTGATGTCATGGTGACCTTGCATGTGCCGAAAAAAGCAAAACGTTTACACAAACAAAACGCAAGAGCAGAAAAGACAAGACAGGGAGGAAACTGAGTGATCAACTCCACAATGCAGCAATCAAATTATATCCATAATACCTTCACTTGAATGAATCTACCAAACAATTATAAGGACCGTGAAAAAGGCGATGCTATAAGTGATTTGTAACAATGGTAATAATTTGTAACAATATACTTTTTTTTGGTTTTGATCATATTCAAAGTCAATATCGCATTCATCACTTTTAGTTTCTCATGACACAAAAAGCATTAACATTTATTAAAACGCATGTTTGCATTTCCTTGGAGGCTATCAGGCATGCGCAGAGAACCAATTTACCCGAAATCCTACCTCTGTGATGACACTTGCGTCCTTGAGGCATTCCTAGATGATGAAAACTTTCTCAACGTTTCATTTTAAAAATGTCTTTTCTCTTGATTTTCCCTCGACAGCCTCATCAATAAAAAAGGAAGACGAAGATGACGAGTCAAGTGAACATGAAATTGATATTTCAAGTAAAGATACAAGCAGCAAAGCCAAGCCATTAACGGATTTAAGCAAAAAGGCAGAAGAAGAAGTAAATGCATTGATGAAAGAAAACAAAAATAAAAACAAAAGCGTGACTTTCAATTTTAATACTACAACAGCAAAAGTAAAATCAGAGATTGTTAAAAATCCCGATAATACTTCATTAGTTAAGCAGATAAATGCGACACTTCAACAACTAAAGACTGGTATAGTGCCCGCTGTGTCGCTTAGGTCTTATTCAAAATTGGTGCAAAGGATAGCTCAAATGTCAAGTTCAAACAAAAGAGAACCGAATAATCGAAATCAAGACCCAAGTAAGTTATTTCATTAGCAATCATAGTGTTTATAAGCGGATACCATACTCTTGAGGGAGTTGAACAAATAATTTACAAACATCAATAGAATAAATTATGTGCTTTACGTGGAGTAGTCACAATAATGTAGTGGTACAGGGTGCTTGTGTATGACAAATAAACGTTAAAAGTAGGGCTGGGGCTAAGATCCAAATCTTGGCATGCCAGTGATTATACAGAAATTTGATGATTTATGAAATCTTGCTGGCCAAAAACTTTTGATGTATCATTGATAAGTGTATTTTGTTGACATTATGAAGTTGCAACTGTTATCATTTTCAAATCAAGAAGATGTCCTCGCACTTATGTTAAATGTTTATATAAACTAACGTGAGTTATTTTAAGTAAATGGTCTATAAAAATTTTTATGTTTATTAAATGAAGAAAAATTTGAATCTATTATTTCCAAACGCTTTACAAGTAAGTCGTTGTTTACGTTTTCTCTAGGAAGACTAGCCAAAGGGCATCCCCAGACTTATCCATGCTTAAAACAGTACCATATATTTGGGGAGAAAAATTAATCATTCATGCTGTAAAGGTCAAATGTAGTCCCACTTTGATAATTTTAAATTCCAATGTAATTTGTTTCGCAAAACGTAATAAAAGTGTCACAAATTCCCCAAAACACAGAAATCCTTGCTTATATTGCTTGTCAATAGTATGATATGACGTACATAAGGCTTGCTCTACCAGCTGAAGACCGGCATTAAATGTCAATCATCGTAATTTGGGAAATAACAGCTGACATATGTATTCCAATAGAGGAATATTGTGGTACAAACAAGCAGTTTCCAAATTTAGTACATTTGTGTATTTTAAACGTAAGTAACATTGCTGTTAGATGAAACCTTATAAGTCACATCTAAAGATTTTATGAAAATCTTGTTTATGCCAAGCAAGGGATTTATACAATTGCATTTTAAGTTTTCTGTCACTTAGTACTAAACGGTATGGTTTCTGTCTTATCTATGACTCTGAAACAAGGAAGGTCTCTTCTGTGCAAACAAAGTTTAACATTTTGTATAATTCGACTTAAATATCCATTACCTTAAGAAAATTAAGTTACAAGTAGAAAAAATTGTTGTGTTATACATATTAATGTTAAACAACTTTAAATTTTTTGACAAAACACACACAACTTTACCTAGTATATTTTGTAAACATTTATAAGTCTTAAAACATGACTGCTATTGAGTTTATACTCTCACAATTGCTAAGGCATTTATATTGAGGCACCTACTCAATGTCAACTGTTCGTCATTGCTCGACATTAATGTTTTTCCTCATGCCTCAACTTTGAAATTCCAAACACTTACGCAAAAAGTTAGGCAAAAAGCAATATTTTATCAATATTTTAAGTGTAACTAGGATAAGAATGTAATGCACAGGCAATCACTATTCGTATTACTCTTACGCTGCTCAAGATTTCATTCTCTTCAAAACCTTGCCGCGATCTCAAGAAGGACTGAATAATATGCATTCTATGAGACATACTCTCAGTGACCTCCTAGCCTTCTGGACTTTGTCATTCCTACACTGCCCTAGCTGGTAATGAATGCATTGCATAAAACGTAATTATCGTACTTATTATCTTAATTATCTTACTCGTAATTATCTTAAGTTTACTGTTTACCGTTTATCTGAGGATCTTGACAGTCAATACTGTTTACCGTTCGACAAATTCAGACGTTTGTCCAAACATTTAACATTAATAAATGTTGATCGGAAATTGATTGGAAGTTTATTTTGCTTTCTACGTCAATTTTTCAGGGAACAAGTGTGTTTTTATTTTAAACGAAAAGTAGTTGGTTAGTTAGAAATTTTTTCTTGTAAGCTAATCACTTCAGTAGTAAATTTTGTAAAGCAGTTTTAAGGTTGTACTAACACAACGTTCTCTCTGGACAGACACTGCAACTAAATGTTGCCTAGAAGATCAGCCCTCAAGTGATTATCTGCACCTATGAAATGCAGGTCATTATCCTTTATCCATCATCCATCCAAGACATTCGAGAAATGTATCCACTAAACCTTTGAAATTATGAAATTCTGTGATGTACAATGATGCGACCTTAAGACTTATTTAAGTTTATCATTAACACTAACAATTTGAAGTGTAGGAAAGGAAAAATCAAAGTCTTAAAGAGCAATAAGATTGAACTTTAAAAGTATTTTGATTATGATTATGCAAAGGATGGGTCTGCGTGATGACAAATATGCAGTTCAATAATTCACATTAAACAAAGTGATAACATTACCAGACAAGTGAAAAAGTTATAGTTTGCTCCTTTCTGCTTAACAAAAACCAAGTTTTATTTGCAAAATGGAATACCCAAATTTAAATTACCATACAAAATAACTTGAATTATTTTTTGCAGCATTAAATTATCATTTCATAACCTTTTCTTTTACAGTTGCAGCATTGGCATCTCTATACAGTGCGTTAAAGACTAAAGCAGGTAAGAATTAGTGTTGGCTTTTGATTTAAGACGCAACAAGAAAAAATTACTTCAATAAACATAAAAAACAAGAAAGAAAGTATTATCCCAAGAACAAGCACGATTATCCGTTGTTTTATAGCGCTTTTTTGCGTGGGGTGAAGCACCACGGCCAAAGATAGAGAGGATAACTTGCCTAAAAGATATTCACTTTCATTCTATGATGTCAGAAGCATATTGGATCAAGTATATACAGGAAATGTGCTTTGAATTTGAAGTCTCTTCCGGACTGGCAATTTAGGTAAAGCAAGATCGTCGTATTGTCTATAATACCACGGCGGCTACTTGTCTCTAAAAAACTACATTTTGTATAAACACGTTTTAGTTGTACAGTAGTTAAAATGGATACACGGAGAGCTGGGTTTATATCAGTAAGGTGACCAGTTTGCTCCTTGCTGCTCGTTTCTCCGTTAGAAACAATTTCTTTAAATTTATTTGTTTTGTATTTTAGGAAATATTACCAGGAGCAGTGTAAGAAGTAAGTGTCGTAGTTGTTAGACATAACGATGATCTTATTATCAATTTCATACATAACACAATATCTTACAATTATTAGTGATAGTAGAAAATTTATACTAGCATTGGAATATGATAGTTATCAAATAAAAAATGTCAGTAATTGAATTTCACGCATGTACTAGTAGAAAGAGGATAATAATTAATTAAAGAGACCCACCCATCTAAAGTCCTTATGCTAGTCTACTTATTATACTAGTCATCTGTTGCTAGAAGTTAGGAAGCGAACCGATTTTTACTAACCAAATGTCTAATTAGCAAAGCAAGAAATTAGGTAACGGGTCTGTAGGGATATCATAAGTCAATATTGGTGATGCAGTGTAGGAACGCATTGGAGCCCTATTTTGTTTAATGCAACACATGTCTACGATGTCACCTTACTGTTAAAGTAAGAATGGTGTTTGAGAGTTCGTCGTGTCGGATAATTGTAATTTGAAAATATTTTTGAGTTTTAATATTACATAAATTTTACTAAACTGCGATAAACACTCATGCGTGATAAAGGATATATTAGCTTTTTGCCGTCCGTAGACTCTTAGCTATATTAGAGACGCAAATTTATCTGCCTATGCATGCAAAGCTCAGTTAACGAAAAGCATTTCATTGGAAATGATGAAGTTGCTATCATCTCTGGTTCCCGCAATCTAAAACATAAACTACCAACTCGCGAGAAATAAATTTTAACCAATCATTCCTTAAGCCATGCAATAATTTATCAAACTGTTTTAGTATATTACATGGTATTAAATCGCACTTTCAGATTTTTCCTAACTTAAAGTTTGTGCTGAGTCTTGACGATGGATTGGATGAACGTTAGGTTATGTCAATTGTATTGATGATAATAATATCAAGTCGTGACTAAAGTTTTGGAAAGTGTGCACAACAATATGAAAGTATTGACTGATGAAGACTAATGTCAAAACGTTTTAAATGAAGAGTGTAGTTTCTGAGCAAATATAAATCTTTACACACTTAGTGTCATTGGGCTTATGAATATATACATTATATATATATAGATATATATAGATATAGATGTATATATTATACATATAGATATATATAGATATAGATATAGATATAGAAAATGAAAAGACTGATTCTCTGTTATTTTGAGTTTCGTGGGAAACCACTCGTCAGACATACTATAACTGAATCCCTATAACTGGATATATATATATATATGTGTGTGTGTGTATGTGTGTGTGTACATGTGTGTGTGTGTGTGTGTGTGTGAAAGTAAATACTCTATATATCTAAGTATGTTGAATCATAATAATCAATACCGTCTACTATTTAAAGATAAAGCATTGTTATATACTAAACTACTTACACTAAATTTCCTTTGTTTAGGTAATGCAACCAAGAACACATTACCAAGTCAGTATCACCTATGATAAATTATTTTCTTAAAATTAAGCTTCTTTATTAAAAATAACTACATTATATAACATCACATTTTTTGCCCCTTACCCAATCATCACTTTTAAACTACCTTCAGTACGATACTTCGTTCTTCGTGAACTTTTCTTGTTTTTTGGTTAGTGTCAAGGTAAAAAATAGAAATGGGGGTATCCACTTTACATCCTTTCGTCGTTGTATGGTTTGAAAGCTTGCAAACTTTACATACAATGCCTTGTATCGATAAGCAAAGTTTATAAACATTTTTAAAGTATGGAAGTCGGATTATAGAATTGAGAGCAGAGTAAAATAAGCCCACCTTAAATGTTAACCTGTCATCCCAGTGTTCTTACCTTTTGAGCAGTCATTATGGATTTTGTTCTTTCATGAGATTATTCTTTATGACTATCATCCTTAGAGTAGAAATCAATATGACGGGTTGTTTGTCTGCTAGTCTGAAAGTATGAGATGCTAAAGTCTTATTAATTCCATTGCTAACACACAGGTTTACATTCAGAATAAGAATTAGGCATCTCTGTAACAGTACATCAGCAAATGACATTTATCTTTTTATCAAATTAATAAGATCTGAGCTTAAACTAACGGTTTAAACTAAAAACCGTGCTTATCATGCTCTCTTTTTTAATGCGTCTATTATTGGTCGCATGGTATTACAACGTATGCTAACTCTTACCCTGTTTTTGGTCCTTTCGCGTGAGAAACAAGAAAATTGTTTAATATCAGATAACATGTTGTAATAAAATCAAATTAAGCGAAATATGAAGTTGAAATAAGAAATATGAAATATGTATTCCGATCTTACGACGTTCACACCTAGTTCTAGGTCAAATAAATACCAATTCTGGAACCCAAATGTGCAGGGGTCAAATTTTTCAAATGAATGGAAGTTAACTGAGCAAAATTTTGCAGCTCAATATCTCCCTACTGACAAGTTTTGGCTCTCTTTCATTTTCAAAATGAGAAGAATAAAAAGTTTTAGTACAAGGTACGATTTGATCGACAAAATTGAATAAGAGAAAAAAGTCGAAGCGGAAAAAAAGACTTGATGTTATTCCGTTGATCGAAAAACCCAGAAATGCTTTATTTGAGACAACCAATTTTTGCTAAAAGTTAGTAATTTTGTCGAAGACTGGGTATAAAATAAAATTAAAATAAAGGGATAAAATAAAACCCACAAAATTTGATAACTATATTATCTTTACCATTTCTGTCACTCATTTATTATGATCAGATATTATTGCATAACTAAGATACGTAAGCTGTGATTACGTTACACGACCCGTACAGTCCGTTGCTTCAAATGAATGTTTTGCCCGGTCCTTTGTCTCGATGCGGCATTCCTTTTTGCTGCCCTGTCCTATAGAAAATGTTAGAATCGCCGTGCCTCCTTGAATTTCAACCAATCTTAGCACATAGTTATATTTTTATCTACTTAGGGGCTTGACTGTATTTTGGCAGGCATACGCCTTCCGAGTGGACTTCTGTTCAAGACAACAGCTGAATCAAATTGTTACAATATTGGGGGCAACACGTACATCAAAACATATTGAACTGCAACATAAATTGAATTTCTTCAACATTCAGTAAGAACTAGCAAGAATATCTTGATAATGCCCTACACTATGCCATCGAGGATTTCCCTTTCAGATGTTGTAAGCAATAGGGAAACGAAGATGAAGTTGTTCTCCAGCATAGTGAATTATGATCCTAAGACTATGATCTCTTAGACGACGAGGGCACCCTTAGATCTACCATTACCTGATATTTCCCAAGATTAGCACGAATACACGAAAAATGTAAAATCTTTCTACTCCATACTCTTTACAGAGTACGAAAGTCTGGGTTGTTGGAGAGACACGACAGGCACATTGATTTCAAGTATGGAATTTAACTTTAAGAAACCAGAAGACGAAGACTACACCAAGAGGGCAGATCCAATATTAAAATGCGCTAAAGTGGCTCAGTCGAGAGGATACCCAGGATTTGCGATTGAGAATAGGGGGCAGTGTTTTGCGGGTCCTTCTGTTCTTAAGGTTTATCATAAAAACGGTCCAAGTGTAGAATGTAATCAAGTGGGAACAGGTGGTCCTCTTTCACTTAATGTATACAAACTCCTGTAATTAATGACAGGATACAGTTGCATAAACCTGCTCGTCTTGAACAGGGAGCATTTCTTCTTAATTATGATAATTAAGAACAGCCAAACCTAACTTGTGCTTGAAAATAATTTCAAAAAAATTTAAATGATGACGTTTGGACCTTGAGACCATTTTTGAACTATGAGCAATCACTGTTATTCCATAATAAGGGAAATGTAGAGCAGGACTGGTGCTTCTTACCTCATTTACTAGCACTTATCAGGATCAAAAGAAAGGGAGAAAAATGTTTCCCTACTAAAAGCAAGACAATCGTGCTTCCCTAGAAGGCTACGATGGGACTTGAGTCACTGCCCTATGACACAGAGATCAAAAATCTTATCATAATTATAATTATAATTATAATAATTATCATAATACTTAACTATATTGTCTGAACCGGAGTACTGGAGAGTAGTGGAAAAAAACAGTTAAGTGCAATTTAAGTCTATTTAAGTTTCGTTGCCATCGATTCCTGTCCAGTTAATGTGAGATAAAAAATAAAAAATTAATAACATAAAAATTATAGAGCCTTGTAATTATGAGGCTTTATAAACGTGACATTATAGCTTATTTACGTAACTGCGAACCCCATGTGCTTTTACTTTTCAGGCGATTAAGTAATAGGTCTTTTAAGCCATGCAAAACTTCTCGCGGAGCGGTCTGAAAGTGGGAGGGCTAAAATCGAGCAAAGCCAGAAAGAATGGGGGACTGGGGGCTTGCCCCAGAATCATTTTTAAACCACACCCCCTTGAAATATCACAGAAATTGTTATTTTGGAAGAAAAGTCCTGTAACTTTTTTTCTGACTAGTTTGACTCTATTATTGACATCTCGATAACAAAAAGGTAATCCCTGCAGCACATTACGAGGTCTCAATGCAGATGCCACCTTTGAGTCCCGGAAAAACTGATCTATCATTAGCGACTTCTTTTCAACTCTTTCACACAAATTTTTTAGATTTTTGGAAAAAGTGGGGGGCTATAGCCCCCAGCCCCCTGTTCCACAGTGCCTGGTCTAGAAGCAAAATTCAACAAGGTATAGACATGAGTGGAGGAGTGTTACAAGAGCAAAGTAGATAATGAGTGAAACGAATGTGTTTTAGACACGCTTCCTATGTTATTACCTTGGACTTAGGTTACATAAGAATATAGTTATGTAATTTGCTAAAATCTAGAGCTTGCTTTGGCTTGGCATGGCTCAACAGTTTTAAAGTGAAAACAAATGACATCAGAATAAATTTCACCATGAATTGCTGAATTACTGCCAGTTCTGACAGAGCACGTTTTCAAAACAAAGTCAGGGCGGGAGCACCAGTGCTAAATTTTCCGATTATTTTGCGTTTATTGGTTAGTCTGATAAGCAATAAATGACGTAAGAATATCTACGTTTTGCTATAGTCGTAATTGGTTAATTAGTGGATATGTCCTTTTGCCACCCACGTCCTGGCCCTGACCAGCTCATTTGCAAAAGTGCAGACTACACTGTCCGAACTCATGGCAAATTTGCTACCTGCATGAATCCAGGGGGCATTTTGTCTCCACCTATCCCCTATACTAATTCTTGTTCCTCGACATCTGTACTATGGCGTTGAGATTATTGTCAGATCGAAAATGTAAAAATGAGCGTCCTTTTTAAACGAACCGTAATTCTAACACACTAAGGAAGTGCTACGATGACCACAAAAAAAGACTTATAAGCAACAATGATTGTAAGCAATATATTGTAAGCAACTTAATGCAGGGACTATTAGGAGTTAATATTTTTCTCTCGTGGTAGTACGAAGTAATGTAAGCTCTATTTTCGTCTGGTTGCAGGAATATATTGCAAGCTCATATAAAGTTGCTATCCCAATCTCTTTCAAAAACCTTAACATTTTTACCTCCTACAAAGATTTCAAAATCAGTGGAGGTCAAATGCAAAAACATTTCACCAGAGAAGCCTCCAAGGTTCAAACAGTAGCCTGTTTGACTCCCTTTAATCGCTGAAAGGTATTGGTGATAACTATAATTGTGTTGCTGCAATCTTAATGCCTTGAGCAAGCAATGTTGTTCCATTTAAATAAGTCTTTGGTACTTTAAAATTAGATAATATTGACGTCAGGTTACCATAACAGCGGTTGACATCATAATGCTATATACGTCATTGCTTGCTACAAACTAGCTGGTACATACCAATAATAACGCAATTAAAATGTACATAACTTTAGTCCAGAATAGCATTAGATAAAATCGTCAAGTATTGCTTTTTGTAAACTATAGAACCAAATATGTCATTAAATATTTTATTCTTAAAAGAAGGTATTGAATAAATTTAATTGCTTTTAAATCGCTGATGATTTTGTCTTTGATAAGTACTCTGATCAAGGAGAGGGTAAACACGGGATGCATGTCAATTTTTTTGTCTTGTGGGGTAATTTAAAATGCGTCGTATCTTTAACACTGCAATCCACAAAAAGCAGGTCGGACTAATAATGTTTACTAATGGCGTGCGGAGAACTAAGCTAGATGAAAAACTTCAACATTATAAACAACTAGATTGTAATTGCAAATTCCAATAGTATATCCTCTAATTAGAAATCTCTTTACAGCTTAAGATATCACTGAGCAAATAACCATCAAGGCTTAATCACATTCATCTTGATTCAAAGTAACAGACGTCCTCCAGAGCAGCTTCTTATATAAATTTGAGAAGCTTAATTAGAAGCAAAAGGAACTTTCCAGAACTGTATAGAATACTGTAAAAAACAATAGAACATTCCAGAATCTCCAAGATAGAAATGGAAGCAAGTGGACGTTTCTGGAAGGTTCGTGTCGATGTTGCATCAAAACTGTAACGCAGCGAAAGTTCCTAGAAGGTTCTAGAAGTATATATCGAAATGAAAGGCAAAGCACAGCCTAGCAAATAATACTTTTAACACTGATCCTTGATGCACGCTTTATAAAGAGTGTTCAACTCCTAATGCTGCTCTTGGGTGCTGTGACATCTGAGCATGTTTTAGTCAATAAAGTGTAGAACTTTTATTAGATAACTGCAATATATATTGGTCTATAATCTGTATTCTTCCACTTTCGAGGTTCTTCTTTGGAGCAAAAGTTTCTTTTGAAGTTAGATTGATTTGGTAGGCAGCATTACGTCCCTTTGAAACTTTTGGAATGTTTTTTAATAAAAGCCACATCTTGTTTAAAGCGTGCCAAAAAATTTTACCAGTAAGCACAATTGAACTAAGGACTGATCAATAACGAATGATGTTATGATTGTGAACACATGACCTTCTGACGTCTGATTGCAAGGCTGAGCTTTCTTACTGAGTTCAGTAGGTCAGGACGAAAGGTTCTTAGTCACTCAACCCTGATTGTCCAAGCCTTGAACCCGAACTAAGCAATTATTCACAGTTATTATCTTTCCAAGCCTCCAATCATGGACTGTTTCAATGTTTGATGCATGCAAAGTCTTCTGGTTATTGAGGAATTACATAGTGCGTGAACTTGTGATACACAATGTAAAATCAACCTGTCACACTTATTGTCATATCTTTGGCGACAGTAACAATGAATTTGTATCAATTTTGTGACTATTGCAAGTCATTTTTAAATACAAAGCAGACTTTTGCACATCCTGCACCCGTAAATAATAGTTATGGGCAAAGTGTTACACCATCATCCAGTCATGGATTCTGTCTCTCTTTCGTTTAAGTGCCAAAATGATTACGTTCTCACAATGAATTAACGTCGCAGAAAGTAGAGCCCACTTCATCAATGAAACGCAATTTAAAAATAACCACCAATAAATTTCTTTTAAATTTTAAACCTTTATAACAAAGCAGTAGTTGTATGGACGTCAATTCTATTTGTGGTTTTGGTCCAATTCTTCTTTCCATAATCCTATTTGTCGAACACCTATGGAATGGCGATTTAAAGAAAATGAGTGATTTCAGACCTTTCATTTTAGATACTAAATCTCCTGATTTTGTAGTCAAAACTGTCTATAGTCTGTAATGTTGGCTTTGCATCAAGCCTATATCAAGCCGAATACATTGTGGTTCTCTTGCTTGAAAGTTAAAAGTGTTTAAACCCTTAATTCCTTCATTTTACATTGCTTTGATGTAATCTCATGTTGATGATCCCATGGATCTCACAGCATATCGTTTATTTGTGTGACATCATTGCAAGGATTATAAGAACAATCAAAGTATATTGGCAATCGTTGGAAAATTGTCGTTTTTTGTTCAACACACTGCTCTTCAGATGTGCATCATTGCTTGTCAGGTATGAATAAAGACACAGAGTCTTGCAATACGCATTGACGTATATGATAAACAAGGACAGATTAGGAATGGATTTGAATACAATTTAGCCAAGAAGCGAGTGAGGGTCTCATCATTCGTGATAAGTTAACTTACTTTGCGCAACAGATTGTCACGTCTTGAATTATAAGATGAACAACACCTTACAACATATAGCAATGGCACAGAGCTGATTTCAATAGTTTTGTTGATTTGTTTGACGCAGTTGTGGTTACTTTTGGCTTTAATTTAAGAGTGCTGACTCCACTTCTCACATGATCAAACGTATACTCTTGTATTTTACTTCACTTCACACTGTCAAGTACAGACACTTTTTACATTTATCTAATGTCTTGTTGACTTTCGTTTCTCTTTTTGAGAGCTCCACTATATAAGCATAAACAAACAAACAAACAAACGGTGACACAGAGAGAAAAAGAGGATAACGAGTTTCAATGTGCAAAAGACTTTCAACCATCGGTCCACTTGTGTTTAACTCCACATTCATGTTTCACTTTAAACCAAGAAGATTCAAGTGTCATGACTATCACCTTTGAATTAAGAAAATGAAATTGTACTGGATACCAATACTTTCCTACACGCTATTTTATTCCTTTACGTATGTATATCGGTCATCGCATCAATCAGAGACTTGTAGTACTGATGACGAAGAATCGACTACTTTCTAGACAAATCTTGTACAACACCAAGTGAAATACATAACTTGTTGCTTAAAGGATTCATTGCAGGAAATGAAAGTACAGTGATTTCAGGAAAACACAAAATGGATGGAGAGTAACTTAGAGTGGGACCCAAAATAATTGTAGAGACAATTGGAGAGACATAGTCGTCAACTTGCAAATTTTCAGGGAAGGCGCGTAGAATATATGAATGGCTGACGACTATATTTCTTCTACGTCACCGACTGAATGATAATGACAGAGGAACGGCATCTTTTCATGCGTAATAGAAAGTGGGCGATACTGACAAAACTAGGTTATTTGACTCCAACAAAGAACCATTTGATACGACATTACAGGAAAACGTAGCGGAGGTCATGTCGGGCTATAATAACATGATTAAAAAACAAACCGAAAATATGATGAATGGTATCTGTTAATAGATAGATAGATAGATAGATAGATAGATAGATAGATAGATAGATAGATAGATAGATAGATAGATAGATAGAT
>JANTCA010050595.1:0-18057 GCA_024741275.1 Chironex yamaguchii
GGAACGTTGTGTGCAAAACGTTCAGCTCGATGTCGTTGTGAAAACCTATCAGAGCTATCGCCCCACTTAAGCAAATTTGCACCAGCCGCCACTGAGTAGGTGCATTTAAAGCAGTGATGCTATTGTATAGTTTCTCAGATCTTAAGGCAATTTCCTACAGGACGAATCATCTTTACAATGATGAAAACTGCTTACCTGGCTAAGACTTGGATTTATATTCAGAGATATTACCGTTTCAACTTGTTTATAAATCTCGCGACTCAAGAGAGGTATCCTGGCCTCTCCATAAATAAAATCTTTGTCTGCTTTGTCAATATAGTGAATATCAAAGCGAAGAGTCTTTAACTCAAATCCATATTCTCTTGAATAAAGAGTAAAATAGAATAATTCTTCAAAAATGCAGGAAGGGATTGCAGGGTGCACTTGGGACTTTTTAGGTCTTCTTCTGTCAGGCAAGATGTGAATACTTATGTACATGTTCATTATATTTTTCGCAGAAAATTGCAATTTTTCTACTTTATGTATGGATAAGCGTAATATCCGCCGTGATGCATCTTGATAACTCAGGGAAAATCGAATTTTACCCAGTGTTCCACAGCCCACTGTTTCTCGACGATCTGCTGGATATAAGGTTCGATCGACCACACCTTCTAGCTGGCTATTCCAGATAAGGGAGGCGTATGGTTCTCCATCCCCATCAAAATCATCCTCAGACCAAACAGACGTTTGAGAATCCGAGCTGTCGCTATCCGGAGCGAGCACAGGCTGAACTGGTGAAGGCGCTCGAATAAAATGACCAGGAATTTGAAATGATGGTAATCTGTCGATATCCTTGCTTTTCCGATAGACATCTACAGAAGAGGCCAGTACAGGTTTGTCCCATTTCAAACCTAAGTTCTCCAAAATGTTACTACTGATGTAACCTTTTGATCGTAGATGAAAATGTACAATTAAAAAGACGAGAAGTACAGCAATGATACTTGCCCCTAGTATAGCTGATATCAGAATGAGTACATCACGCTGGTTCATCATAGCTTTGTTCCGACAAATTGCTGTGGGTTGCTTTTGTTGTTCACACTTCAGTTGACCAAAGTTTGCTTTTGAATTTTGTCTGTAACGGAAGAAAAGGTGTACCAACGGTGAAACTAGGCGGGCTTTTAAGTGCAGTTAACTTAAGTCTTTTTGTCGCGTATGTGTGTTTAGGCATCAATGAAGTGTGAACGAAAACAATGCTATGAAGGCCAAACATGCCAATTTGTGCGTAGGAAGGTGAGGACAAACAAGAACAAGAATTACCTGAAGTAAACATCAACACGAATAGTTTCCGTGGCTTATTAACCAAGATCAATATGGCATCTATTAAGAGAATTAAAGATTCATCAAAACAGCCCTCATTATCTGCGATGTTCACTGTGTTTTAGGCTGCTAAACACAAGATCTTCGACCATTACGAACGATAATGAAGCATAGTCTCGATCTGGTCACTATTTTGCCATTTGCATCGTCTCTCTTTAAGGTCTCTAAATAAAACACAGGTCATAACAGCATGTGACGTATGACGTAAGGCAATCTCAATGGTCATCATTTGTGTCCAACTTTTTGCCGCGAAATTCAATGTTCAAAACAAGGACTATAGAATGCCAGGCTTTGCAGTTGTAATCGTAACGAAAATGGATGGAAATAAGTCGTTTTCCATCAATGCTCAGAAATTTTGAGAGGAGGAGTAAGTGGACTATTAATTGTTAACGAGATAAATGAGGACCAAGTAACTCAAGTGTAATTTGTGAGACAAGAAAAAATGTGGTCTTATAGTAGAGTCGACTGCACATATTTGCCTATTTATGTAGAGACGAAAAATGTTTTAAATACCATTCTTCAAGCTATACATGTTTATTGCTTTATTGTCAAGAATTAATTGTACAGATGGTCGTTTACGAGGTGAAAACAGAATCTTTTGAATACAACTTCACCTTGAGTGTGACACAGTTACTTTCACACCATGTATATCAGCAAAATGCCCATGACATGTGCCTTAGCACATGACAATTGGATGCATAGTTACAGTGCAGTTACCGACAAATTTACGTTATGCACAGAAGAGTTTTTTCTCTGTATAAAGTAGGAAATGTAAACCTACATCAAAGCAGTATAATGATCCTACTAGAGAAGACTAACTCACCTTCTCTCTATCAAATGTACTCCAATTTACCTGCTGTATTAAGCTGATTTATAAATGGAGCATGCTATTATTTGTAATGAATATGCACAAAAACAAGAGAAGCACTTGTCGCAATTTGACCATTAAAAATCAATGGACAAGTTGTCTAGGGTTCTTAAGACAAGAAGGACACTTTTTAAATTTGAGATTTGTTCCACTCCTCAAGACCTGATTAAGATCCACTCGTTTATTAATTTAGCCATTCAAAGAGACAAAGACCCCATGTCATTTATATATGAGGGGAATTTTTACATTATGTTGGTTTGAAAAGATACCATGACCATGCATTCATACTTTTGAATGCTCATTTTAGTTTTTTTGTAAGTTTTCAGGTGCTAAAAGAGGGGAGTCTACTTCAGAAAAAAAAGATGTGCTGGGACAGTTGTGTGCGAAATGCAATCTGGAATATGATGGCCAGGTAGAAAAAACTTCCAGTCAGGTAAATTACAATGAAAAGAGGAAAAAGCTCACAAATAAGACAACTCGTGAAGGATACATAGCTAAAGCAGTTGAAGGTTCTATTTAGGGTTAAAAGGTGTCAAGCATGATAATCCAGAAGATTCTTCACCTGGTTCCCACCCCCCAGCTATTTTAACCCCTCTTGTATCAAGCACCCGAGAGTAATGACTACATGAAAGAAGTAGAAGAACATCAATTTTTTATTCAATAAATTTAGAGATTACGCAAAAGCATCACATTTCTTATTCAAAATTTTGGACACAGAATGGTGTCCGCAGCTAGAAAGGCACGACTCCTATTGGTCCACTGTATTTGATGATCTCTGTTTTATTAAAAGACTTTGGTCTCTCTTCTCATAGTCTCACGTTCTGTCGTCCATCTTGACGCTGGTCGATCTGCAGTGACTGCGATCCACACCAGTAGATCCCAAGAATGTACTCTGATTAGGGTAGGTCACTTTAGTCCATCTTACAGGATCAGGCAGCCCTTCTGGCAGCTTCGAGGCACAATAGCAGTTGACATACAAATGGGTCATAACAATTTACAATTTTACAATCACTGCAATCAAAGTAAACACATAGCTGTAGATATCGGCTGAGATGGGCAAGAATCATACGATGTGGGAGGAATGGGGGCGAAGGTTTATTCATAAAAGAAAAAAGATGCATAACATCAAAGGAAGAGTTTACTAGGAATAAAGCTTAAATACAAAGCAACTATGAGTTTAGAACAGAACACATTAATGAATTAGAAGCATTCCGAGAGAGCAAACCTCCGCAAGACCGTATTATTATTCAAACAAGTGGGGTTTTCCCCTTGATGATTTCCTTGTTAGTCACTTTCATAATGATTTCATTACCAACATGATAATGGGTGATCCCTTACTAGCGCAATGAAAGCTTCATTACTCAAAAAGTAACCCACAGCCCAGGATTTCATTCGGATCATCCAAAAAAATTTGCTATTTGTTCCTGATCTCAAGTCGTACACTTTCTAAACATTTCGTCAAAATCCATTCGTAAGTTTTTCGGTCATCTTACTAACGAACAGACAGACGGACAGGCAGACAAATAGACCCCCAAAAGGTGAGCACACTCGCGAAGCGGTGTGCTACATTGCTTTCTTGGGAAATAGATGTAAGTCATGGACGGAGAAAGACCAGGGATGCCTAAGCTGGGGGGAAGGGGGGAGCTGTCCTTCGTAGGGGGCAGAAGGGCAAGCAGTGCCTGCTAAGTCAGGCCATATTGGCAGATGACTTTGGAAGACATCATTGTGTTACTTTCGATTAGTTTTTGACTGTTTGAGAAGATCCCAAGCAGTTTACTGGCCAAGTATTCTGCTGTGGATTCATAGTGAATAAAATAAAAGTTCGAAATAATTTATCAGCTGTCGTACCCAGCCACTTAAATGAGTTGTTTCGACAATAGAACCGAAAACGTCGTTAGTGCTAAATGACATCTGCAGATTCCTGCCACTAGAAAACAATACGTTTGATTATTCAACGTGCAAGCCTGTTGCATCTTTTAGGTGAATCATCATGCCAGGCTTGGATCGTACAGAAAATGACAGAAGAAAAACCAGACTAATAAGGTATCCCAAGGGCCAGGACAGGCGAACATTGCAAACGACAAGAGCCGTGACAGACAATACAATTGCAACAAGCAAACAGCATCATATGTTTCAGAGGATGTGGTTGGTAAGGCTAGTCTTGATTCTAAGTGTCCTCAAGAAACTGCAAATGAAGAATTCATTCATTGAAGAACAATGAGTTAAAGAAGAACAAGATTTGAATGACAAAGACTGAGAAGCAGTGGCAACGTGACTGGGGGGCAAGGAACCGTGGCCCCTCAGCAGATATATGAAGGGGCGTCAACGTTTAGAAGGGAAGCCAAAAACAAAGGGGCGCTCGAGAGAGAAAGCGGGAGGGAATGAAAAGGTGCCTGTGTGCCTGTCTTTGTCTGTACGTGTCTTTGACTGTGTGTCTCTTGTGTCTGTGTTTGTAGAGTGTAGAGTGAGTGAGAGTAAGTATAAGCGGGCGAGTAAGAACACTGGCGAAATTTTAAGTGAGTCAGTGCTGAATGAAAGTGGACGTGAGTGAGGCAGTGGATAAATGAGTGTGCGAGTGATTGCGAAAAGATACGAGTTGACTTATTTGGTTAACTAGACAAAATATTAACCTCCATGTTATAATCGAATGAAAAATTCCCAACAGTTGACTCTACTCTTGGCAACACCAGATATGCACTCCGGATACGTTTTCCTCAGACATTAGCAGTATTTTGAAACGATCACAATTTTTTAAATTATATGTAATTGTACCCGGGTTTTGATGGCACAGCGTCTTTACATAACATCGTTCTATCAGGTTGATGTTATAAGCCGCAAAAAATTGGTTGCGGGTTTTAAGACAATTCTTCTCACGTGGGGAAAATGATCTCTAAAATGACCCCTATGAATGACAGTTTTGAATTACATGCATATCTTCGCACTCACATTAAGCAAAATTCAGGTCTTGATGTAAAAGCTCAAACATACACCAACACCAAGCATGATCGACACCAAAGGAAGCAAATCTTTCTTGTGATGTGCAATTCAGTCCAGGTGTTTTTTGGGGAAAGAGCTAAGCTTATGTTCCTGATACAACAGGATAGCGGAGGAGTTAGTGAGTACCTGGCTACTACGAGATGCGTGACAACGGTACTAAGTATATAGATCATGAATATCACAAATTACGATGAGGCAGACTGAAATTATAAGACAAGCAACAATTTACTACGCAATGAGCAAAGCTCTTAGTCATTTTGTATTGCAGGTTTATAAGGCATAAACAACCTTTATACTTACTTACTCACTCCAAAAAATGCAGTCTAACTTTCCAAGTTAGGAACACACCTGTGTAAGCCAGAGGAAAGCAGCTAGGATTCTTATGATCCCTGCTTCTCTAATTCGTTCCCACCATCAATACCTGCACTTTCTTGTTAAATTACAAATTCTGAGGTTAATTATGCTTAATTGCGGAACAAACACAATGGATGGACTTCATCAAGGTGAAAAGTTAATATCGTCAAGGACACACGTCAATCGTCATCCGCTACTTCGGCACCAAAGACGCCTTCTCGTCGTCTGTTGTTCGAGAGTTTAGGGGAACATAATGTCGGGTTGCAGCGTTATTTTTAATATGGAATAGCTGTCCTCCTTCGGTGATTAGATTAAGTTTTGTACCACAAAAAGATTGTTAAAGCTTTAATACTATTTTCACGTTGCTCAGTCAGATTTGTGACACTGCAAAAGACAGGAACTCGGTTTAATGCACACTGTTTCTTCCTCTGGAGACTCTGTGCCGATGCTCACTGGTTTGCTCAACAACTGGATGTTCTCCATCCATTCCCTATTCACTGCTCAGGACGGAAGATCTGAACAGTGCTGTTGTAACGAGGACGCAATGAAACAAGTATTGGGCCTCAAAACAGCCTCGTTTTCAAATGAAACGTTATAGCCTCTGCTTCGTCTTTGTATTTATATGCAAGAAAACTAAGAAGAGGCGTTATTCTTCTTCATCCTAAGGTTACATTATCAATTAAAGAACATTAAGACCTTGTAAGTATATATATCTAGCAATATAGTTTTGTATATATTTGAAACTGAAATATCAATCTCTCTCTTTGCTGCACCACTCTTTGGATTGCAAGAATTGCCAACAGCAAGATTTTCCACTGTTGAGAGGCTTTCATGGAACTTTAGACGGGGTCGCTGTTGTTAGAGGTTGTATAGGGGATATTTAGTAGTAATAACTTTGGCAGCTTGCTTCTCCAATGTTCTACTCGCTAGTTCCTTTCGAGGATCTTGCAGTTTAAACGTTGGTCAGGCCGACAAACGATGGAAAGGAGAATCAATGTTATAATTTGAGATCATACTGTAGCAGTCAACTGCTTGTGTCGTCATTTCTACGTAATACTGTATATTCTGCCAGTTATAATAAACAACCAAAAGGTGCATTTGACAGCATCGTCTTTCTTAAGCCTGCTTGTCAGCTTATCTGAAGTGATTTTACGAAGTGTTTTCGGCTGGGGTCAAACCTCATATAAACCGAGTCTGCATTTATCGGTATCACACATCACAGAGCAAGTGGTTTATAAAATTAGGTTCAGGAATATATTTTCAATCACTTGATCAAATCGTCCTTTATCTCAATCGTCCTTGACAGTTGCTTCCTTATTTCCTTTGGGAAGATTGAATTCGCAAGCTGCTTATCTTACCTGTTTGAAAGCTACATTATGGCCTGTTTAATAGAAATTGATGTGTATGTTATGGCGACAAACTGACCAAAACAATTGCACAGCAGCTATTTTGTTAATCTAGAAACATTACCAGTATTCATATACTAATAAAAACCAACAAAACTTAAATCACTGATTGAATGGAAAAACTTAAATCACTTACAGTTAGGTACAAATCTAGATTAAGATCTCATATCAAAGACTAGTCTGGATCGTATCATATGTGGATCTGATCCTGTTTAACACGGGCTACTTCTTCTGGTGCAATCAGACACGAATTATTGAAATTGTTTCATCCCATTTTGCAAGTTACACCCTGTCTTCAGTTGTGTGAAACGAACGGGCCTATTTGGTTCCGTTTTAAATCGGATAAGATCGAATTATTTTAACTGCGTGTACCCTGGATCATAACAGAAAGGAACGCTTCAGGAAAAGAACTAATTCCCTCCACTCTTCCAGTGAAAAAAGAAGAGCAAACGTGCTTTATAAGGACCAAAATTTTTAGTGTAAACGAACGGTCTTTCGGCGCTTCTTTCGTTAGGAACTGCTTAGGCCTGTTTTTGCAGTATAAACAGAGATTTAGATTTAGACCATAAAGTACGATTACAATAAATAAATATTTCAACCTACCTCGATGAATAGCAAAAGACAAAAGCAATGTTGACACTCAGAACTGACATTAAGTAAAATTGTTTACATTACTGGAGAAAAAATAAGCTTCAGTTGTATAGTACCATGACTCTTCAAACTATGAACAGCAGGAATTATGCAATTGGATTTTTTCGCAGTAATCACACTGATGGCAAATGTATGTCATAAACTGTAATTGCGTATTAATGGTTGCCATGGATGGTACAAAATGTTGTTTCCGACTTGCTTTATTTGCTATATTTCCTATAACGCAGGAAGAAAATACCTCTGTCAAATTTAATCAATCAATCTCGATTAATCTATGGCTTACTGGCGCCTTTGCTGTTAGCAGTTTATTGTGTATTTCATTCCTTCTCGTTGGAACTTATTTGGTTGAACTTTTAAAATGCATCTTGACTAGACGATTTCCGTGCGAATCGTCAAAAACATTCATGATGACTTTTCAAACAGTGTGTCTGTCTTGTAACTGGAATCTGATTGGTTTATATTTGGGCATCAACAAGCGCAGGAGGAAAGTTAAATCGGTTTTAAAGGACTTCAAGTTTTAAAGGGGAGGGCAGGGGGACCATGGCCCCAGGCCTCGCGCTTTTGGTAACCCAGAAGGGGCTCGCATCTAAGAAAAAAATTTCAACAAAGGGTCCCGCATATGATTTCGGCTCCGGGCCCCGCAGTACCTAAAATAGCCACTGCTTAGGCTGCGTTATGATTTTTCTCCTTTCCTCTTTCATGCTCTTGTACTCAGTCCTCCTAGCATAATATCAGTGAATTGTATACAACCAATTATCAAACTAACGTGTAAAATGGTACAAATAATCATCTCTAGCTTTAAAACAGTTCGGAGCAATCAAAATTAGTTTAAAAAGTGTTCGTGTCAACGCCATAAAAACTTCTACGTCATTCGTCTCGTCAAGTGACTTCGGTGTAGCACGAGACATGCTAAAGAATGCCCCCAAAATATTACATATCACGTTCAACAAATGTTTATTTCCAGATTCTAGTCAGAGGTCAACTCAGTTGGCATCAAATACCGCATAGCTTCCTCAGCAGAGACACTCATTGACGCATTGCAAGCAGAAGTATTGCTGCGCTTTTGCATCACTTCACTATCTGGATTCTAGAATATTGGTAAAAAGTGGGATGATATTGCCTAGACAGAGAAGGTAGGGTCGCTTTATGTTCTACCGTTTCTCCTGTACTAGTCTAATTTGTTTACTGTAAGACGGAATCCAAACATCAGTATGAGTTGTACTCAAGTGGTACTCAAAACGCAAGTCACCTTATCTTACTAGTGCAAATTTTGTGTGTCCCCAGGCGTAACAAACCCCACGAAATTTCAGAGAAAAGCCCCCTAGTACCACGCATGTTTTAAAACATTAAATAGGGCCTCAGTTTTAGAAAGGTCTATTTGAAGTGGGGCAGTTGAGCAGCTGGATTACGAGGAGCATTATCCAAGAACTTGAAGTTTGCTTTCAAATTACAAACAACTCTAAAGTTTAGCAGCAATGTTTGGCTACAGCGAACAAAAATTTAAGGCTTTTCCTGTAACATAGAACAAACTAAAATCAAAGGCGCCCAGGCCTTAGTTATAAGGGAGTGTGTTATGACCAAGACGCTTGGTCTGTTTTTACAAATTTTCGTGAGAAACTTTACGGACTACCATTTTGGAAAGTGAGAACATCAGCCACTTGATTTCCAATATTTACGGCACTAGTTAGCTCTATTTTAACATACAATAGAAGATATCTTAAACATCCCTTACTTGTATACGTACTAAGAACATTACTGCCCATAATTTCGAACTGATCCTGTATAAGTTCAATTGAACAAATGCCGAGCGCTTTACGATGTTGATTGTTATATGATAGCAACAAAATGGACTTAGTACAAAGATATCAAATCTTGTCAACAGAATATAATAGCTGTAACTATAGTATAAGTAAGTTTTTTGAAAAGAAAATGATATGTACTAAGTATACCTACGCACACCTTTCATCACTCTCGCAAGCATGACGTAAATTCTCCGGATCGAAATTTCGCCAGTGGATCGGGTTTTACTTCAAAAGAGTTTAGCTTTCGGAGGGGAGAAGTCAAGTCAGGGAATGGATTAGGGAATGAAGTTCAAACTTGAATCATAAAACACAAGACGCAAGCGGATGGGAAAGATGAACGATACAAAACTCGCGAGGTCGAAAACTGCGAACAATTGATGACGTACGTAATCTTCGCTTTTCTGTTGCCATTAACTACACGTCTAATCAACAACTGTAACTGAAACAGTAGGATTTAGCAAAAGAAGTGTAGGATTTCTGTTTATGTTTAATCACTCTATTCAGCATGGAAAATAAGATGAATTGGCTTTTGAAACAGCAGTCACCCATCCAGAACAATGTAAGAGCAACAATCCAAGACCCTTTTGAGACTAATAACACGAAGAAAAACATGACAAGATGGCCGTTTAACGCCGGGTTTCCTCTTGTCTCATATTTTTCATTACTGGATAGTCTGCGGTGTTAAGATGACAAGTATCTATTGGCTAAAAGATAGGTCATGACTTGTTAAGAAGGGATTTGGGATACACGACGACGGTTGCAACAGCATGAAAGTAGAGGCCGATTATTTCATTTGAAGTAAGTCTACATTTATTTTTGTCATTGCTTTCTTCGCTTGTTTCAGGGACATTCACATCTATACCCAGTATGAAATTATCCGTTCTGCGAGTTAAAGTCAATCAAAGACTTTGCTTTTGGTGGATGTTGTCGATCGTACCTCAAACGACCTGAGTTGTCAAAATATGAAATTGGTCAGGTTAAGAGCTTGATCGTTAGAACACGTTGTGATAAGAAGTCGTCATTTATTTGGACAACTTTTTTGTAACTTGAAGCATCAACATACATTATGCCCGATGTTCGAAGCACAGTATGCCAAATTTGGATTAACACCTATTGGAACTAAAATGATATCTTTATATTTGTTAATTACTGTTCCTTTATAAACTCAATGCTGGACTACAGAAACATATCAACCATCAGCACACTGTTATCCTGTTCTCTTGCTGCTGCCCCGTTAACTCCACCATGGTGCTACGTCCAGCCACCAGGGTGGAAGCCAGGTACCATGAACACACGAGATTGCAACGGAACAGAACGCTCTACGCTAGTACTTTTCATACTTTTAATACTACGTCAAAGTTAACAACGGTAACATGTGCTTTAAAGTGTTGCATACCGTGTGCCAGTCATAGAAATGGTAGCCTACGATGGGTTTGTAATTGAAATGGTACGTACTGTGCGTCAGTCACTGAAAGGATTGCGGATGGTGCGTCTGTCTTTAAAAGGATTGCGGATGTTGTGTCTGTCATTAAAAGGATTGCGGATGGTGCCTCTGTCATTAAAAGGATTGCGGATAGTGCGTCAGTCACTGAAAGGATTGCGGATGGTGCGACTGTCACTGAAAGGATTGCGGATGGTGCGTCTGTCATTGAAAGGATTGTGCATGGTTTGTCTGTCATTGAAAGGATTGCGGATGGTGCGTCTGTCATTAAAAGGATTGCGGATGGTGCGTCTGTCATTAAAAGGATTGCGGATGGTGCGTCAGTCACTGAAAGGATTGCGGATGGTGCGTCGGTCACTGAAAGGATTGCGGATGGTGCGTCTGTCATTGAAAGGATTGCGGATGATGCATCTGCCGTTTAAAGCGTTCAGCATGACCAATTATTAGATAAGAACAAAGCAATTTTCTTTTCTTGAGAATATTTTAAGTTGTTTGGTACCTGAATTTAAACGTCTTACCAATTCGATAAACTTCTAACTCAATTTCTCAATCCTGGTTTCCTTTCATTACACAGCGAAGAATTTTAATTGCCTTACACAGGGACGTCACTTCACTAATTTTTTGGGGGGTGTAAACAGTTTTGCCCTGTAAATTTTTTTTCCTGTAAAGCAAGTAATTAAGTACTGTACATATGTAAGTATTGTACATAAATTACAAAAGTACATATATTATTTTAAAAAACAACAACTCCCAATCAACAATCGCTATAAATAAAAGACAATAATGGCTCTACTTTCACACTAATTTGCTTAATTGAAATTCTTCTCTTTTTCTATTTCATGCCATGCTTTTAGCACTTTATCAAGCGGGATGGTGTCAGTTACAACATATTTTGTGAAGCTTGAAATTTCTGATATCTTTTGCCCTGAGAGAACTACTAATTCCTTCAGCTTTGCTCTGCGAAATGCTGTTTTTCAAGATTGGAGGGTGAAACCCCCAAGAGTTACGTCCCTGGCCTTATACTCTCTCCAAACCCGACTATATTATCATGGTAGGCCTTAACATGGTTTGAATCTCTTGACATTCCATTCATGTGAATGACAATGCCATGCAGTACAACCCACAGCGTTATATGCTCAGAACCTCCTACTCCAACCAACGATCGTCCTTCTATTTTATCTTGAAGTAGGACGTTCGACAATTGTCTGTTGAAGTACTGATCAGCATTTTGCTACGGCGCTTGCAACCAGCCAGCATGATCTCATTTCAGATTTTGTTCATGTACACTTGACTAATTGTCCATCTGAAGATTTCAATCTTGCTGACCTCCATTCTTTCGGTCGCTTGGTGGGTTTCGCTATTATCTCCCTTGCACAAACGACAAGCATGGTTTATGGTCATGTTTGGAAATTAGAGATCTCCTGATTTTATCACACAAGGCTCGGAATGAGTAGAGTTTCTAGTATGCAATCAGTGAACTTTAAAAGTAATGAGATACAGGGAACGCACAGTAAAATGGACAGGCAGACAGACGAGTAAACAGAAAACATATGCCGATTGTACAGCGTATACACCAATAGACAGACACCCAATAACAAGCGTGACGATGGGGGTTGATTGATAAATAGTCTTTCGACTATTCTACTGAGCTGCTTAGCTCAGTAAGAAAGGCGTCACATTTGCAGTCGTTAGAACCAGGTTCGATGCTCCGGTGGTCATACTCATACCTTAATTTCTGTTAAAATACAAAGACCACCCTGTCGACTCCTGCTGAACAGGCCAATTGAGAATAGGGATTTTTGTTATTGTCTGTTGCGCGGACAAAAATTGACAATTCACACAATAAAGAGTAGACTCAAATACCTTATTCATAAATGACCACACTGAGACGGTCACTTCGTCGACCCCCAATTTCATTCTAGGAGTATCCTTTCCACATTGTAACTTCAAAAATGAAATACAAATTTTTACATCTATCACCCGTTTGAAGAAGAGAATGATCCACCTGTGAGTTTTTGGACCTATCCGACACACAAGGTCTAATATGTAGACGATTCGCGGATGACTCGTTCTCTTCCTCGAAAGAGTTGAAAATTGTATATTTTATTGGTTGTAAACAAGCTCTATGGTACTACATTATTGTGAATCATTGACTTTAAAGATGGTCTTGTAATAATCGCTACTAAAAGTAAAAGTCGACTAATTTAAAGCCAAGTTGTTTGGAGGGACAGATTTAGAACAGAGGTTCAAATCTAATACAAGGCTAAAGATTTTCACTGGTTATTTAAGGCTTGCTCATATTTCTACAGCCAACATGGAATTTGCTGATTAGCATCACCTTAACATACCTACCGATGTAGAACAGAGAGGAGATCATTAAAGAGCCCGTTTTCTTTTCCCTCTTTATCGATCTGCTATGGCATGATGCCACAACCTGTGAACTGACCGAATAAGGCCGACCTGCCTAGCAATTATCCATACAACCATGTTTAAAAATTTGTTAGATTTGCTTATTCACAGAAGTTTATATGATAACGCCACTATAAGCAGCTGGAATGCATTAATAATTTAGAGACTAACTAGCATCTACTGTGAATCGATCTTCTGCGATTGTAATTGAAACTCCTGACATCTGGTAATGTAACTATTTACCCATTTAAAGTTACGAAAGAGGGCTTACTGTGTTTGTCATTTGAATTTTCTTGTTTGAAATTTTGATCTTCAAAATTCTTAAGCTAACCGATGATTTTAATCTCATGGTCATTATTAACTGCGTGGGAAGTGCTGACATAAATGGGAATTTAGTTAAGTCGGAAAAAGTATGATAGACGATTACAACCTTACTTAAAAAGAAGTTATTTTAGAAAAATAGACTGATAGAGGAGAAACGTAAAGGAATGGTTATTCTACTTAGCAGTGAAATTTCAAAGTATGATAATCTTAGAAACATGAAGTAGAAGACATAAGAACTGATTATTTAAGAAAGGTGGAGAGAAAACGTAAAGAGAAGAAAGTAACGGATAATAACTGGTTACTAGTCATGGTATTAGACTCGTGGTGGCTTAGGCCTGTTTTGGTTTAACTTGGGCTACTCTCAATGACAACACTGCTTTCTGTCGCATGACTAAGGCCTTGGGGATCAAAAGTTGTCAATGGATTGTTTTCTACTGTAAACGAGCAGTGCATTAAACAGGTTGGTCGTAAAGAACAGAATTTAAGTTATTATTATGACCATCAAAGCTTCAAACCCCGGTCTCACGACTGCAATCTGACCCCTTTCCTACTGACCTGAGTTGCCAGATAGCCCATCTCACGACAGGTTGGAAGTGGTAAATCAATGACGATTCTTCGACGAATTCCACCGAACTGTTTAGCTTAGCACACATGCTCCGGGTTATCATTCGGAAGCCCTTGGTTCGAAACTCGGAAAACTGTGTTATTAAAGTAGGCAGAAAAAAGCTAGTGACAGTGACCACCTGAATCTAAACCCCGGGTCTCACGACTGCGAATCTGACTCCTGTTGTCCTAAAGGCTTCAGGTTATCGTTCTGGAGACCTTGGTTCGCATCTTTCGTGGCCGAACATTATGACATAAGTCACCTTGTTCACAACTATATGTCTCTGGCACGCATCTATTATGATCCTGGAAAACGAGCAGATTACGGCATACAAGGCATTCTTCTACAGCATAGTTGTGTTTTTTATGTCAACTTAGGTTGTATTTACTACAACTTCTTATAAACACATGTGCAATGACTAATTAACACGTGGGAAGTCTTCCATTTTATTAATCCCTCTAGTTGCCTTGTTTCCTTGTCTATAATCCTTTCATACCCCCGCTAGTGTTTTCGCACCTGTGTTCATCACTACCAACTTTGAATCAACTTGCCTTTCAGCCGATCCTGAAATTATAATTGATCATATACCCCATTGTGTTAGAATTCCCTTCGCTGGCGTCATTTTCTCCTACCCAGGGCGGGCCATGACCCCTTTGGGACTAATCGCCGCGTCGATACAGAAACAAATAGCTTGATATGTCAAGAGAGGCTTCGACTAGATGATCGTATGGTGCCTGATATTCACAGCTTTTTTCTGTCTATACAATACCTTAGTTTATAACACGCCTCCGTTCTTCACTAATAAGATTTTATCTTTTATTGAGTCACATAATCGATCAAGGACAACCTTGCTCTTGTATTTACGAGAGCGCCTCCTCCGTTGACTGTCCTGTTGGATCTTTGTCACAGGACCCACGGATGGAAATCGCTTTTGCTACGTCAGGAGGCTAATTTCTTCAGCATAAGCTCGTAAGTTTAAACTTTATTCAAATTTATCTCTAAGTATTTTGAATTGCTTTCAGTATAAAGTATAGATAGGCATAGCCAGAGTGAAAAGACGGCAGAAACAGAGGTAGATAGGATGGAGATAGGCTGAGTGGGAATATGAGTATAACAGGTAGATAGAATGGCCTTAGGGTGATTGGGAATAGGGGTAATAAAAGTAGATAGAGTGGACATAGGCTGAGCCGTAATAGAGGTAACAGAGGTAGATAAGGCGGAGATTGGCTGAGTGGGAATAGGGGTAACAGAAGTAGATAAGGCGGAGATTGGCTGAGTGGGAATAGGGGTAACAGAAGTAGATAGGGTGGAAATCAACATTCCACTTGAGTTATCTAAGACGATGGAAATGGTAAACTGACGACAATCATCAATCAGAGAATCTTACTAGGTTCTGTTAGTTGCAAAACAACTTTCCTCCTTCTAGTCACAAGTTTCACAGTTGTAGGTCAGTCATACACTATCGTCATCTCATGAGGAGAAGTCTTTCAAAGGATTTTTTGACCTTGTTATTGACTGTGGTCAATTTAAGTGCTGGGGTACTTGAATGTAATAGAAATTAAGGTAAATGTGGTGTGTCTATTGCCAACACAAAATACGAAAAGGACTTCCATTACACCGAAGTTAGACTATACCATTCAACCATATAAAAACCAAAGCGGGATGGTAAGGGTTGGAAATAAGCGCCGAGTGAAAAGAAATGAGCAAGCTTTTGATCTTGCTTTTACAATCTTATTTTGTAATCAGCCGGCCATACGTAGCATTTCTTTATACGGTAAATTAATCCTTCTCGATATCTGAAACATTAACAAACAAAGCTCCTTAAACTGTTTTGCTATTAACAAACTATCGTCACAATTGCGTCATTACGTCTCTGTCATGAGCACTTCACAACCAATTTGTACTCTTTAACTTTAACTATCGAAAAGAATACGAGCAACGTCTGTAATCTCTTCAAGAACCTTCCTGTTATATTGAATAATAGCTGATTAAGTATTTGTCGACTATTTGTTTGTTATTTTTCCGAACATAATACGTTTTCCGTCTTTTATAAAAGATCATCTGAAGCGCACATTTACTATGAGAACTGCGTCACATCGAGGGAGTATTATGAATCCCACTTAACGTGTTTATTTTTGTTTATATACTTGTGTGGTAAACAAAGAGTAAAATTTCATACTCTCTTTCAGAGTCAATGATGTTTTCGGTATATCGTAGCACTGTATTCGACGATCAGAACGCAACTTGTTGGTAGAGGTAATCACGGTAAGTCTTTCCTGTTAACTGCAAACTTAAATCTTTACATATATGCATGGTACTTGCGTCGAACCTTGTTCTCACACAAGCCATTCCTCATGAACTAGTGCACGCAATGACAAATGGATGCCTTGTAGGCACAAAATATATCCCGCTTTTCAGTGTATATTCCAATAGACAGCCACACTATCAAATGAGTGTACAACGCGGGTTGAATGAGTAAAAACCTTTCAACCTATTCTATTGAGCTGTTTAGGTCATTAGGAAGGCGTCAGATGTGCAGCTGTAAGAAAAGGTTCGACGCTGCTGTGTGGTAATGATAACTTTACTTCTGTATGCAAGGTGGTTTTGTATGATTACCGTAAATAATTTTATCATTGTGACTAAAATCTTATCTATGCTTCAATATCAGCATGCTGTGAAGAAAAGACACAAACGATGGGAAAAAATTAATTTACCCCTTTCATCAATATTTGCCTAGGTGGAGTAAATCTGTTACTAGATTATTTTTTATGGGAACTTTGTACGTCACGGAAGGTATTCAAACTTTTCAACCGGGTAAAACTGTCGAAAGATGTAAGTTTGAGTGCTTTCCTGGTTTTTTTTCTGAGTATTTACAATAGTACTTTCTATTATTGTGTTATTTCTGAGACTATATAATAGTGTTTATCCAGTGCAAGCAAGTACAAATATAAACCCTTTCACTCTCATCCTTGATTTGCTCGACAAATTTCAACAGCATCACGCATCTTGACAGATGACACAAAATTAGTTTTAGTGAAATTCAAGATACTGTAAAGTGTTTTGTGTTGGGTACAAATCCAAAAAACATTCTAGTTTACTTCAATGGTATCATTTGTTATTCGAACGACATCGAGAAAGAACCATAAATGGTAAATTCAAATTCAAATTTAGATTTGCAGGTGGAAGCACAAAAAATGTTACCTCAACTGTACCCCGCTAAAAATATTTTGTGTACGACCATGAAGAACAGATAGTACGGGTAGTCAAAATAAGAAGCAACTCAAAGATCAGTCAGTAAGCACCGTTAACGTAATCTATTTAATCTGATGACCGTGAAAGTTACAGAACTGTATATATTTACAAAAAAAATGCATCGAATTCTTGCATGTACGTCGCAAAACAAAAATTACTTTCACCATGTTTGAATGAAAAATACTCCTTTAACTATATTGCATCTTATGACGCCGTACATTCTAAAGTTAAGCAACAAATAATTAAAAACATAGTTCGATTAGAGCATGGGAGAATGACAAATTTCACAATATACCAACTATTCTATAGATACATGTGTAATAGTGTTTTACGTTTCAAAACCCGACAATTACTTTTGGAGATCACGACACAGGAAAAAGAAACTGAATGTACCACGAGCTCAATCAATACTGTTTATTAGAAGTTAAATATTTCTTTGTTCAATAACCAGAGCCACTAACAAATTATGTCTAGCAAATTTGCAGAGTGATAGATAGATCGACAGATTGATAGTTCGATAGATCGATCGATCGATAGATAGATAGATAGATAGATAGATAGATAGATAGATAGATAGATAGATAGATAGATAG
>JANTCA010050617.1:0-18053 GCA_024741275.1 Chironex yamaguchii
TGATTACTTTGTATGTCAATATTTATTTCTGATGAATTTGTCTCTCAATATTTATTTCTGATGAATTTGCATGTCAGTATTTATTTCTGATAAATTTGTGTGTCAATATATATTTCTGATGAATTTGTCAGTATTTCGATTTTGCTGGCTTTTAAACTTGCATTCCTTCGTAAGCAATGTTTTTAACTGATGTTTATTGGAACAATTTTTTTGTCGTACAAAATATGAAAATCGCCTTGAAAATTTGCGAAATTGCGCTAGAACAAAGCTTTCTTCGTCTGACACAGCTAGATCGTCCTTTTATCTTAGTGGGTTGGGGTCTGTCTACATTAAAACAAGAAAACCAGTATTCTGTAGGCAGAAAGACTTGCTTTTTTCACTTTGACCTTTCCAATAATGTTTTATTTCTTCATTTTCTCTTTGTCTGTTTCCTTTCTTGTTTATGATTGGCTAGTATACATGTTTGGTATAAATAAGTTGCCATGTACATATACTTTCCTTTCTGACGTTTCATACTCTGCATAGTGTCAGACGAAGAAAGCTTTTTAGCGCAAAGTTGCAAATTTTCATGGTGATTTTTATTTATGTACCATTCTGCCATGCATTTTCAGCTGGTGAACTCGAGAAGTTGTTGAAATCTTTTCTCGCTAAAGTTATTGTGAGTTGATATTCCTTTTTATGTGTTTGTATCCTTCAACAGGGACAGGCGACAAAGCCCTGGCAATGGCGGGATCTCAGATTGACAGCACGACAAGTTGAAAAGCTTCTGATGTGCATTATCATGGGCACCAGAAAGTTCATTTAAGGGATGCAGAAATACACAGGAAGTGGCTTCAGTCGCGTTGTAGTGCATTTCACACACCAAATGCATACATTGCCAATTAAAGTAATTTATTACTAAATCACGTTCCATGTCAATGGGACACTGCTGTCGTATGATAGCCTTAAAACAACTGGTAGTGCCTAAGTTTTGGATGCTAAATTCCAAGCTGGTCGAATTTGTTGGTTTAAGGAGGCCTTATTCAAACGATTTTTGTAGTTGATTTTTATCTGGAATAGTAATCGATCATTTGTTTGGTGCGCTGCTGTTTTCAGTGACTTATTGGTTGATTGTAGTAAATGGTATTCGTTGCCTCTTTTATGCAGTAACAAGAATAAATACAATGCTTTTAGGGTAAACAGGAATAAAATTCGATTGTTCTATGTCAAACTCCAAAGACATTTTCTGTTTTTGAGAATACTGTTTGATTAAATTGTTCCTCTCTTATGTGACAGCACGTCAACCTAATGCCGAAGTTACAGTTGAGGTCTGGGTTCCAAGCTTCGAATCGCAACTTTACTTCCGTATTTTACTGAAAACCACCCTGTCTCTTTCTATCGTGCATCAAGGCTAGAAGATACGGTTGCAGATACAATTAATTACACAAGATTTATCGGCCATTTTTCCTTCAATAAGGTCGTAGCCTTTTGATAGAAGGTTAAGTAGCTGGATTCGTAGATGAATGTATTTCAATACTATATGAAACATGACGAGGAACTTGTTACTCTCAAATTACAACATAAACTACCATGGAACGATGGCTTAAGTGTGAAAACAGGTCGGTCTTTCTGTCTGGTTCTCGCCCATCTCTTACCAAGTCTTCTGTATGTTATCGCTCCTTCATGAGCATTGAGAATTCGAACATTGAGAATATACGTGTATATTGTGTGTTTGGACAAGTGTGCATTCATCACATGAATCGATTCAAGGTTTATTGACGACGTGAACTTACTTAAAATTAGCACGATAAACGGGTCTGGTTGTCGCTGGCAGCACACGAGTCTGACAAAATTCCTGACAAAGGCATACCATTGTAGCCGATTCGCCATGTGGCTCGCTACATTCACAGGATACTGATTGTTCGCATAAGACAGCCGCGGGGCTTTCAAATGGGAAACTATTTTTGTCCATGATAACCATGAAGCGGTTCGCGGCATTCTCCATCTGACAGGACGCTGGCTCCAGAAACCACGTTTAAGAAGCCCAGAAGGCTCCGTCATGCAACAAATTCCGAACCAGCGGAGCCGATTATTCATTATGCGAAGGCAGTGCAATTGAAACCATCCAAGAGACCACAGGTTGGCCCCCATATGGTCCAGCCCTCATACAGTAAGACTGACATTACAGAGCAATTAAAAACTGGCATCGTTGTCGCAATGGAAATATCTTTGGAAATTTCCTCTGAGCAGGATGCATTGCACGTAATTACCGAACCCAGGTAATTGAATTCCTGTACTTGCTCCAAGCTCTCGCCATTTAGACGGAGGTTTAGATCAGTCTTAAGTCTATGTTGAACTGATGCAGAGTTCGACCTTGCTGGCCTCTGTCTTCAGGCTGTCAATAAACCGTTGGACATCATGCTCCTTTTCTCCTAGGTATGTAGTAAAGTCAGCCTGACACCTGCGCCAACCAAAACACCTTGCCTACCACGCACAGCTTTCGCAGGACGTTGAACAACCAGGGAGACACGATGCATCCCTGCTGCACTCGTCTCGACTGCAAAGCCCCTAGAAGTCTCGCTATAGACTCTCGCCGCCGTTGCTCTGCCTTGATACAGAAGCTTAAGTACAGACACAAGCCGCATTGGAATGCCAATGTTGCAGAGTGCAGCCCACAAGGACTCACGGTGGACCGAGTCAAAGGCCGTCTTAAAGTCCACAAACAAAGCAGAGGTGTTGATCATTCCGAATGCACCATTCAAAGACTTGGCGGAGTGTGAAAATTTGATCTATACAACCCCTGCCACATCATCAGCCGGCTTGTGCTTCACGGATGTTAGCCTTATACTGCCCAGCAATCCGACTCCGTATGTTAGCTGTCAAAGCCTGCAATTGACATCAGACTAATTCCATGGTAATTCGAGCATTCGTTCCTTGGCCTTTCTTATAGACTGAAATAACGATGGAATCCTTCCCGTCATAGGGAACAACTTCAGTGTCCAAAACTAGAATCGGAAGCTCGTGCACTTTCTCCGCAATCAACGTGCCTTGAACACCTACAGACGACGTCTTTGGAAAGCAGACGAGTATGTTGGAGTATGTGAAAAACTATTTTTGTATTGACTCATTTGCTAATCATTTCCACTTACACTGTCGCGGAGCATAGTAAAGAGCAGCAGTAAGGAATGGGAACTAGAATTAATTACAGCAGAGAAAGGCGCTAAAGATAATCCTTTGTCTTGTTGCTCTCACGCCAATGATACTGTCGCGGAGCATAGTAAAGAGCAGCTGTAAGGAATGGGAACTAGAATTAATTACAGCAGAGAAAGGCGCTAAAGAAAATCCTTTGTCTTGATGCTCTCATGGCAATGATACTGTCGCGGAGCATAGTAAAGAGCAGCAGTAAGGAATGGGAACTAGAATTAATTACAGCAGAGAAAGGCGCTAAAGATAATCCTTTGTCTTGTTGCTCTCATGGCAATGAAGACTTCATTGAGACAGGAATTTGAATTCGATGAAAAGAAGCAATGTGGTGATTCAAAAGTGTCACGATTTCGATTGGACAATTTTATTTATTCTGTACTTAATGCACGTTGTTCTCGCAGAAAAAGAATCAAATATTGGGTTTTGATGCTCGAATAAAATTGTTTTTTAATATATTGTCGGTGATGCCAAACACATACTTATCGCGAGGAAAAAGACCACAGTCAGTACGTGTACAAATAATTATCAAGTAAGTGACTTCTTTTTGGAATATCAGAATGTGGAGAAAGCATTGAAGCAGGAAGGGATGTAGAGCAGCAAAAGTAACACTGGATAAAAGTGTTTTTAGAAATTGTCAAAAATGATAAAATCATCCGAAGGGCAAAGGTTTAAGAATTAAGAGTATAATTGCAGAAGATGTATAGTTTTAATGATTTTTTGATACAATTCACAGTATATCTAGCACGTTATAAAACAACTGCAAAGCAGGCTCTGTTTTGCTTAGTATCTCCTCCTACGTTTTCTTAATTGGCTGAAAATTGCGCATAAATCTGTCATCGTTAGTACAATGATTTACCCACTTAATTTTCCTGATGCCCCAAATCAGTGCAATCCTCGGCACAAACCAACATGGTTTTCCATTAATTTTCAAGCAGTCGCGGGTCTAAAAGACGAGGATCGTGGCCTCCTGATGCGCTTGGTGGGTCTGGGTTCCTGATGTATCCATCAATAACCTAAGATGGCCAGGCTTCGGCAAGCCAAAATACAGAGCTCTTCAGGACATCCTGCTCCGGCCAAGTTTCAGCCCCTACCTGTAGCCAGCAAGGCATTTAACCAAGGATTTAACCCTTTGTTGTGATTTAAGCTGTACATCATTATCTACTCCTGCCGCTTCTACCAGTATTTACTTCATGACTGAAAATTGAAACCGACCCACTGAAGCAAAAGGGAAGATCATGAAACATCAATATTAAAATTCTTGTTAGCTGTTATATGATGAACCCAACTACCTAAAATCATACAATGTTGCTTGAACTGTAAATAGTTTAATCTATGACTTTCCAAGCACTGCTGCTTAAATTCTGTAAATAAGTGAGTGTTTTTCGTCTCCACAAAAGCCAAATGAACCCTAATACAACACAGATAACTGATTCCACATAATATCCATCAATGCTTATCTGACAGGACCCTCCAGCTTTTTGGCATGCCTACAAAAAAATATGACGAAAAACAAGTCATAAATAGGGTCAATAAACCACAAAGCTGTCATTTGTTTAACAACAGTTGGCTGTGTGCTAAAGCTTGATCTGATTAACTGATGCCAATGCTTATAACATTTTTCTCCGCCATTTGTCACAAAAAACAGATTCACTCCACAGCTACGTCGGTGACTAATCAGCAAAGAGGCAGAACATGACAGTGATCCACTCAAGCTGTGTTCAACTAGAATTCTCTGTGTAAAACAAGGCGGATATCAACTAAAGGAGAAAGCAAAGCACTATTCTAACTAAATAAGGGAATGGGCAACACCTGTGTTAGCATCAGCAGAGATAGAATTAATGAGATGAACAATTAAAATCATGCTGACTTCCATTCATATCTGAACAAAGAAATGCCTACCAATGTGCACCAGCAGCATTAGAGTGATATTTAAGTATTTACCAACAGCGAAAGCATCAGGTGACCAAGAAATCAGAATAACAAAGGTGAATTACAAATTAGCAAAATTTGTTTAATACTGCAGATTTTCAATACTGCAAACCATCAATGTGAGAAGCAAAACAGCTTTGAAAAGCTTTATTAAATGGCGTACGTCTACAGAACAGGACATAAATGTAAATCACATAGGAACTGACCTCCAAAATATCCAAAAGAGTGGATGATAATCTTCTTTCAAAGCAAGTCTTGTTACTTTTTATCATTTATTTACAAATTAGTGCTCTAATCAGGAACCAACTAACCAATAATCAGTGTAATTAACTAACTGATTAACCAGGAACTGACCTTTAGCAAGGAAGCAATATGCTTACCTGTGCCAAAGTTACTGAATTACAATCAGCACCATTTAAAGCACCACTACACGATTTCCATGTTAAGCTATCAATAGACCATAGTGCCAGAGTCACAGGCCAATTGCCTCCCAGATTTGAAACTGTGTTAAGTAGAGTCATATATGTTCCACCAATAGCCGGATCACTAACTTTTGCATTAAAGGCCATTATGCTGACAAACATAGTGTACAGTGTGACCTGGAAAATAACAAACAAAGGTTGTTGCAAAAATAACTATGCAAAATACAATGAAGATTTTAATACAGGAAATGAGAAATGTACTGGTGGTGTACATGTACTTCTTGCTGAAAAGTAAAAAGTTATGGTTTTCGAAGCATAGGTGAGAGAATTCTAGAATTTGCAGCTGCTAGCAACGTGGCATTAGCAAAGCCCCATTTTAAGAAGAGAGAAAACGTTTTACCTTGTTACCTGAGTCAGACTGACTACATCCTGGTAAAGCAACGTGATTTTCAGCTAGTACGTAACTGTAAGGTGATTTCAAATGAGGAATGTGTAACTCAGCATAAGTTGTTGGTGTCCAACATGATTCTGTTGCAGGCAGATACTAAAAAAAGGGAGAATTTGTAGCAAAAGGACGTGTCTGCATGCTGAAATTGGATGCGGTTCGAAAATGGTTTGATGCATTTATGAAAGAGAAGGTAAACAACATGGTTAAAGTAGATGGTGTAGAAAGCATTTGCTGACAGTTTAGAGGACGTCTGTTGCACGCTGCTGAATATACTTGTGGCTGGACTAGAAAATGTGCGTGGAGGCGGGTGGTATGGTTGTCGCATTGGAAAATAGTAGTAGGTGAAGAATGCCTGCTTAATGATGAGGAAATATGGCACCAGACAAGGATGCCGAATTGAATACCTGGCATCAGCATTACAATCTAAAATCGAATTCCCTTGGTCAGAAAACCTCCATCCCATTGAGCTGGTTACAACCCCAGCTTGTTTCATCACCGGTGAAATAGTTCTTAAAGCTCCAAAGAAAATAAAAAATGTTAAAGCACTTGGCCCATCTGGCATTGGCAGAAATGTTTTGGCCATACATACATACATACATACATACATACATACATACATACATACATACTAACACACATACATGCATACATACATACATACATACATACATACATACATACATACATACATACATACATGCATACATTTGCTATTTGTTAAAGCAGGTTGTCTAAGCCATGAAGCTGATGTGGACCTACAAAAGTCTTGTGTATTAGAATAGATCATCATGGTTTGCAAAAGTTGTTATAACATGAGGAATCTTCATCTAATTCAATCTGATGGAAACCAACATGCAAATCCAACTTTGAAAATACAGCACTACCATTAATACCTTCTACAACTTCATCTGCTGTCCCTTACAATGGCCCCATTTGTTTATGTGGCCTTCTTTCCCACAATTATGACAACTTATCTTTTTTTCGGTCCAGTGTCTGACTTTACAACACTTGTTCTGAGGCTTTGTTGTCATGTCTTTTGCTTGCACACAGGCACTTTCCCATACTCAGGCTTTGTCCAGGGCTTGTGACAAACTAATATTCTTTGTTTCAAACCTGCATAAAAGAAACCTTGAAGCTCTGAATTGTGGAAAATACAGTGGGTTTAAGCTTACTGCGCATGTGTTGAAGGTTATCAAGAGAGTAATGGAAAAGATTCTTCGAGACTTCGAAATCAAAATTAATGAGATGTAGTTTGGTTTATGTTCTGTAAGGGGCACAATGGATGCTATCTCCATTCTGTCACAACTTCAAGAAAAGCATCCAGCCAATAACAAACATCTATACCTAGCATTTGTTGATCCGGAAAAGGCCTTTGATGGTCTGCCAAGACAAGTATTGTATTGGGCCATGGTGGTTGTTAGGGCATTTAGGTGAAGCTTGTCCAAGCACTGTATAGTAGGCAAGTAGAGGAGTAAGAGTGAATAATTCTTTCAGATTATGAGGTAAGTTTGTTCTGCACCAGGGGTCAGTTTTGAGTCCACTCCTCTTCATAGTTGTTCTGGACTCATTTTTGAGGGAATTCCGGTGTCCATTGAAGTTGTTATATCCTGATGTCCTGGCCATAATCATAGAACCATTAGAAAAATTACTGATGAAGTTAACCTGCTGGAAGAATGGACTTGAAGAGAAGGATCTTAAAGACAATATCCCTAAAACAAAAGTTATAATCTCTGAAAAAAGGTTGAATATGCTGCGAGACTCAGGGAGGCATCCTTGTGGTGTCTGCAGAAGAGGTGTAGGTCAGAACTCTATTCTGGTTGCAACTCCTGGATACACAAAAGGTCTCCAGGTTAGAGGCAGATAGGTGGGTAACCCATACTTATTAACAACACGTTGACAGGAGACAACGTATGGAGGTGGTATTGCCAGGTGATAAGCTCCATGTTGTGAACAGTTTTGTCTATCAGGGCAAGGGGATATGTCCTGGCAGTGGATGTGAACCTGCCACAGTCATCACAACTTGTTCACCTTAAGGGGAGGTTCGAGAACTCTGCCCTTGTTGATGAACAAGCCAATCACTGTACACACTCTTGGTAAGATTAACTGCTGATGTGTACAGAGTGCCATGATATGTGGTTCAGAATGCTAGGTGCTCCACCTTGAAGTTCTTTAGTAACTGGTGCAAAATGAGAGAGCTCTGCTCCTCTGGAGGTGTCAAATCAAGAAGGGCTCCAGAGTTACCATCACTGATCGCAGATCCAAGAGACTGAAGTGGTTTGGTCATGTGAAATAATCTAACTCCCAGACTAACAAGTGCACGTCTCTGGAAAAACTAGGTGCTCCACCATGAAGAGTTTTAGTGACTGGTGCAAAATGAGAGAGCTCTGCTTCTCTGGATGTGTTTATGAAGGGTTCCGGAGTTACCATCACTAAACTTCTGAGATTGCTGAATCTGCAGCCTCTGAATAATGTTCCCAGATCCAACAGGCTGAAGTAGTTCAGTCATGTGAAATAATCTAACTCCCTAATTAACAAGTGCACGTCTCTGGAAAAACTGGCAGAACAACTGTGACAACCAAGCAAGTTTGGAACATCGGAGGGAAACAATTGACGCTGACAAGAGGAAAGTGGATTTGGATGAATATATGGCTCAAGATTGTGTCATGTGGCAAACTTTGCTAATAAGTCATACACACATCTGTCTCAACTACAATCCATCTAAACCCCTTTAATCCATCCTTATTCCTGGAAAAAAACCCAGCAGGCTATAAACTTTGCAAACTTTTATTTTCAAAATTTCCTTATAGATATTGCAACTGGCTATTTATTCAAGAATCCTATTAGTAACACTTAATTAAACTAGAAATTAGAAAATTAGAAATAGTACTAAGTGCCCCACTATTAACCAATGTTTTACATTCAATTTCTGATATTTGCTTAACCCATACACACAGATTAAGAAGTGAGAACAACCATTGTTTCTGCCAAAGTGTTATTGTGTTTTTGCATTAATACCGAAGGTGATGTTGCCCATAAGGGTAATTACTTGAAAGAACTTTACATGATAATTGCATTGTTAATTAATTGTCTAATAAAGAATATGGAGCTCAAAACGTTTTTACTGTGATCAGTTACACTGCAAAGCAGAATGCATTGGTATCCTTCTATCCAATCAATGCTGCTTACCAACAAAATTGGCTAATGAAAATCTTTCTGCTCAAAATGGCCTCTGGTTTGGATACATGGTAAGGTGTCAATGACATATTTCAACCTTCATTTGATCACACTAAAGGAGCAGTAAGAATTTTCATGTTTCAAGACCACTGGATGCAACACTAACAACAACAACGGTGCATGGAACTAAAGGGCCCCATTACATGGGACAATAAAAAATTTGGTTGGTAGTGTTTGCTCTAGAATACTGCCTTGCACAATTTTAACACATTCCCTTGATCGCTCTAACACAACTTTGTCTGGTCATAACACTGTCTAGTCTTAACTTCCTTATGTGAACCATTGGGCTCAGGTAGCAAGACAATAACTCATACCTCAATTTATTAAACCGGTGTTATAAAAGACTTATATTAATTCAGTTATTCTAATCCTTTAATCTTGACACAAGTTAAAATTATAGTCACAGGAGAGAGATAGCCTGGAAGCGAACAATGCGCTATTGTTTTCAGTGATTGTACATGCTTCCAGGTTGAACGAGAAACAACAACAACATGAACGTGCACACTTTTCTCATTATTGCCACTCACTCACAGGCATCTTCCCCTGTTGAGGAATGTGATGATATTCTGTATTTGATTGAAGAAAGATTTCTTGAAGAAGATGACATTTTGAATAAACAGATTGAGTGTATCACAACTGACGTTACTGGGCATCAAAACAGCCCTGCAGGTTTCAAATGTGATGTCTTTGGAAAGACCTGTAAGTCACGCCGGGGATTGACAAGGCATTCAAATTTGAAACAACGTTATTTTACATTTTTCTCTGGTGTTACTATGTCTACCTCGACTGCTGCACAAGAACCTTCTTCATCTTCAGCAGATGAACTAAGCCGTTAAAAACTACATCCTCTCCAGCTCAAAACCATGGTTTTAAAGTGTGCTGAAAAGATCTCTTTAGATGAACGTTTTCTGTATTCACTTTCACCATAGTTGTAGGAGAGAGATAATAACAAGATAGCAAGTTCCCTAGTTTTGAAGATAACAATTTGGTATGCGATGATAACAGGAAAACAAAGCATCATTGATACAATATATAAATATTTACTGCATCGAGTCAAGGGGTGACCTTGGCTTGACCTTGGCAAAGGCTTATTTAGTAAGCCCAGCATGTAAAACAAGTCCTAAACAGGTAATGAATACCACAAAAATGCTAGAGAAGATCAACAAGCAAATGTCAAAACCCTTGAGCAATTTAGGGGCTACAACACTTGAATACTACTTACAAATCCAAAGTTGATCATCAGAGAAGTGTCTCTTGCAAATATAAATCTTGTTTGTGTCAATTTGACACCTGAGGTTCTCATCAAGTACATGATCTTTAGTGACAACATTCAGTAATTCACTTCTCCAGTCCTTATTAAAGTCATCATTCGACAAAGGAATCTTAAAATACGGAGCTCTTTATTTTTTCTTGAAGTAGAACAACAAATGGATCACACAATTTGCTCCAGACATTGCAATGGAACAACAATAACAAAATGAAAGTGCACAACATGCAATACTCATACACCTTTGGAGCTTTGGACTCTAGCAGAATCTTTATCAAAGAACTAGAACAATAGTGGATTGTTCACTTCCAGACCATCTCTCTCCTGTGACTATGATAAAATATAGGATAGTGTTCTGACATAAAAAAACAACTGGGCTATGTATGTGAAACAAATCAGGTACTTAGAATGGTTAACGTCTTCTTTTACATTTTTCTTTTCCATGTTTCCCTGATATTCATCATCTGTAATGTCTTTATTTAATTTTATGTTTTTCTCCTTTAATTGCTACTAGGTCAGATCTTCCTTAGTTTGTTTATTATTGCTTCTCTCTTTTAGGAATGAATTACTACTGAACAGACATCTTTGTTTATAGGGCTCCAGTTAATATCAATTAAGACTTTATATTATATGGTCTAAGAAATACACATCCTAAAGGGAGACATGTCACATCTCACATACTTAAGCATGCAAAAGCAAACAAACCAACATAAATATACTGTTAGGGATGAGAACGTTCAATATTCAAACTCTGATTACTATTTCCTGCTAACTTTGTTACAAAAAAGAAAGTGCATCAACATGAAAATAAAGTTTACATTGTAAGTAAATCATAAGCAAAATCTACCTGATGAAGAATATAAATGAACAGGATGATGCCATAATAGTACATGGGGAATTCCTGTCCTTCTGCTGGTCTCACTGTCCTTGTCCAATAGACAACTAAGGCAAATACAATACCAAATGCCAATCGAAATGGGAATGCCTTCCTAAACACATCTAATGGCCTTGGTCCTGCAAAGTACAAAAGTATGCTACTTGTTAGAACAGATATGGACAATACTAACAAGATAACATGAATATTGTGCTATAGTGTAATGTTTTAATGCCACTGACGCCTGCTATGATAAGATAAATGGATAGCATACTTCTTCCTCTCGCATGAAATCATACCCCCTATTATACCAAACATAGGGAACTCATGTACACTATTGTACATAAACAGGGAACACATATATACCACATATAGGTAACAAATAAACATCAGTAAGCTGCCTTTAACCAAAAGAGTACAGCCAAAAATGGCAACAAGCAAAGTAATATGGTTGGTTACTGATAGAGTTTCTTAATATCAATGTTCTTCTTTTCAATCCTTAATACCATAATCTCTTATTAAACTTCTATACGATTCCAGTTATCCATTGTTATACTAAGCCAGTGGCTTCTGGAGGATATATTATACTAATTTTCACAAACTACAGTTGGTGATTATAAGTAGTTAGTTTATGACAAAAATCCAAAACCACCTGTCCACAATTTTTTAAAATAGACCGTTGCTTTTCTGGTCAATTTCTAGTCTTTTTGGAGGAAACAAAGAAACTTGATAAAGGCAAAAACAATATTTTGTGCATAATTTAAGATCATGTCCTAATGAAACAAAGAATGATACTTACCAGCTGTATATCTACTGATAAGTAAGGGAAGCACTATTTGCACTGGTACTAGTGGCACTGCCAACAAAGCTAATGTTTCTCGTCTTACTCCTGCTTCAACGAGCTTGAGACCAGTTATACCATCTGCAGCAGCAAACCCAACCTATGCATTTATGATAATTGGATACAATAAACTAAATATATTCCTCAAAAAAGATAGTTAAGTATACGAGGCCATAAATTGTAATAGATGTTTCTTTTTCTAATTAATAAGTTGACCTAAACTTTGTCAACAAGATTAGTAAGGCTGGAAACTGATATACAGCAAATGGTAAAAGCGATTGCCTTAAAAGTCCCTCAAAATTACCTTGCATTCTTAGTTTTGTGTTTTGATTGGGAACGGATACATTCTGATGCAAGGACAGGGAATATGGTACCTAAAGTATATGAAATATTCAGAAAGTCTCTCCAGAACGTCTTAACAGCTATTTGTACTCACTGCCCATATCCAACAGTCATAATGACTAAAGCCATGTTAAATAATGTTGGTATTTGAGCTCTTGTTGGAAAAACCAGTTAGTTACAAATTTCAAAATAAGACAATGATACTAATAAATGAAATATAAATATGCACAAACATTGTATGCCTTATGAAAATCTTTTTGTCTACATACCTTAATAGTTAACAGGATCACAGCAAAAGTCATTACTGCAGGTAATTGTACTATTTTCAACAACTGTTTGTATGTTTCCACAATTCCAAAGTCATCAGAAGATCGAGGTTCTACCTTTTCATTTTTAAATAAACAGACCAGGCTCGTTGTAACAATAAAAATCATACCCCAGAAAAACATAAAACTGGATAAAGTGACAATACCCATCTTTTCTGGAGATGATCGTAAGTATGAATTACAAAAATCAGCTGAGTTTAAAGCCAAAAATACTACATTTCCAAGGAAATAACCAGCAGTTTGGCCAACACTGTTGCATGTTGAAGCATATCCAACATTAGCTTTTCTTAACATAGTAAGTGCCCAACCATCAACAGCAATATCTTGTGTTGCAGCCAAAAAGTTGAAGGTGAAAAACACAGCTGTCAAAGTAAGCACCTTAGGAATCTCTGTTTCCAACAAGTCATCCGCATACTATAAACAAGAACAAAAAAAACAGTTATTCTATTTCACGAACATATATGCAAAGTAAGAAATTCCAAAGTTCTGTACGACAAAGCTACAACCAAAATGAAATGCAGTCATATGTCACTTTATTTGATAATATATCTATGATCCTAAGAAGTCTAGTATTTATTGTCTAAATCAGTTCAAACTCCACAAACACATCAAAAAGTATCTTTAATGTAAAAGGCTTTTTAGTATCAAATGTTAAAAAGATAAATAGACAAAATATTAAAAATAAAAGGCCTCTACCTATTTGGGATGCTCTGTCTACTTGCTCCCGAATAAATTCCTCTTTGTATCCTCTATCTACCAACCAGTGTAACTAAATTGTCTACTCTTCTCTCAAACTTTCCGACTTTGAACAGATCCTATGTATTTTAAGTGCTTCACTACATGGAATGGCTTTTTAGTATGCCAAGGGTGCAATGATTTATGGTGTATGACTATATGTATATAGTTACTCATAAATACAGTAGTCAATTAAAACGATTCAACATTAGCCTTCTCAGGTTACTAAAGAAGACTAATGTCAAAACGTTCTAATTGACTAGTGGATTTATGAATAACTATATAATTCTTATAAACTTAGAGTGAATGAGCTTATGAGTAACTATGTACATATTATATATATTCTCTTAGCACCACTAGCTTGGTCATTATCCTTTTGATAAGATTACATTGTAACGCTTTACTCACATTTTTGCTTTGTTTCGGTTTAATTTTCAAGTTTTTATGTCCAAAACGATTTTCAGATTAAATCTGTTAATGAACTTCCAAATTATGCTTGAATTCATGCCACACTTTCGATCTTCTCAAACACAGCACATATTTTAAGAACCGAATATTAATTTTGATTATTGCCCGATGTAAAATGTAAGTCTTTTAGTGGATCAATTGATGTAATTATTTATCTTACCACCTAGTGTAATGATTTCCAGATCTCTTCTTAAAATAAGAAGATAATAAGAAGTCAACATAAACTTGTATCATATATCGATCATCAAAAGCTTTGTTTTTCACGGTGATTTCAGAAGCCAACTCTATTCAAGGTCTAGTCAGTGGCTAACGTGTTAAATTTTCTTCCTTGCGTCCTCGTTGCTACAACGAACAATTACTATTAATTCTTGACTTGGTGTAGAGACTTGTAAAAAACACTGCATAAAATGTCTTAAGAGGAAGTATACAGACCCAAGTGGTTGCTTCCTACTCAAGAGTTTTCTTAAGTAACCAGAGGCTTTCGCATCGTTTCTACATCATGAAAATGAATAGTAAATGATGATCATGACCAAACGTACTTACCATAGAAAATAAAAGCATAAATATTCCAATCACATATTGTACAGGGACAAGCCAGCTTTTTCTTCGCCCGAACCTTTTAACATACACGGAGTCAACTATAGGTGCCCAGAGAAGCTTCAAACTAAATGGCCAGAATACGAAACTAAAAACAGCTTGTTCCTTATAACTGATTTTCTTATTCTGTAATACCATTGGGATACTCCCAGCAAGACCTAGTGGTATTCCTTGCAGCACATATAAAAAGACTAAAACGGCGATGTTTAATCTGTCACCATCCAGCGAATGACGGTTGTGACTATGAACCGGAGAATTCTCGCCATGTTCAACAACTTCGCTCATTTGGTCTCTCTGATTAGAACCTGTTATGACCATGGCATCATTCTCTATCTCTGGAAAACTGTCTTCCCTGTCAGTGGCTTTTTTCTCCCCAACACCACGAAGACGCATCCTTCCTGCCATTCAACCCGGTCTGAAATGTTTGATTTTATGCCTGAGCTAAGAAATTTCTATTCGTCCTTTTGTATTCTAGCATCTACAATAGTTTTAATAGGTCATTATATCAAGATTCCTTTTCACAGAGAAACACGATAAGCACCCTGACTGCCTATTTTGAAAGCCGTTCACGAAATATCACCATCATTTAACGACGCCAACAATAATCACCACAAATACAAAATGAATCAATGGAGGGTTGTAAACACAACCTGCTAAGCACACGTTTACATAACCTCGATTTGAAAGCAATGAAATTGACAAAATGACATAGGACAGAGACTAGCCTCCATTGCCTCTTTCACCCACAGAAAAATTCCTATCAATTAGGTAGAAGAATAGCTTTTCTTATACCTCATTGATTTCTATGGCTTCGCCCAAGGTCTCTTCATAAATAACATGTCATAACAGCAAGTGACTTATGACATAAAACGTTGGGCAACATTTTGTGTCCAACTCTCCAATGCTTAAAACAAGGACACAAGAATGCCAGGTTGTGAACAACCGTTGCTGTAATCTTGCCGAAAATCAGGGAGGTAGCCTGCAAATAATTATTAGGGGCACAGCTTGGTGACTGGGAGATACCGAAATCCCAGCGACCAGGGGCTGGTGACAATGAAACCCGTGCAAAGTTATAAACTCACCTGATTCTTCAACTGACTCAACTCTTTCTCAACGTACTTGTAACCAATAAGTTGGTCTTTTCTACTACACATTACTAAAACACAACACATATCATATAGGTTTAAATTTTCTAATCAGTAACAGTCTTCACTCATGTTGGACACAAACTCATTTGCAATATCACTTATATTCAGTGCGTCAGCTTTCTCTTTGCAGGCATGTAAAATCACCACGTAATTTACGATTCATTGCTGATTGCATTTGTGGCTGGCATGACAAGAATACGTTTGACTAGGACAATCACTTGACTATACAGTACCAACTTTCCAGCTAGTTGAGTTTTCAACTTTATCACGATGTCCATAAAAGTAATGTCACTTCCTTCTTCAAACAAAAACTTAATTGAACCCAACTGTGCTTCTAATGAGAGAGATGTGATGGTAAGTGTCGAAAATCATTAAAAATGTTACGAAACGTTTCCGATTTGTTTTTACGAAACAAAAGCAGCAAACAGCAATCAGTTCAAAGCAGATCAACCAGTTCTTTCTTGTCGTCGAAAAAGAGAAAACAAATTGTGTCTGTAGGTTTGGATACATAGATGGAAAGAGGAAATGTTACGAAATTTGAACAGCCCAATTTCTGCGCTGCAGAAAACCATGCATTGTTATTTTTCTATAAGTATCGTAAATATTTCCGGATTTTTGTGTCGAAGGGAGAGGATACCTTCCAAGATATTGGGTGCACGTGCTGCCGCCCCCAGCCATCTACCTCCCTGCCGAAAATGGACGGAAAATATATTGTTTTCCATTAATGATTGGAAATTTTGAGTGGAAGAGGAAGTGGACTCTTATTTGTCGATGAGATCAATGGGAACAAAGTAAATCAAGTGTATAAAGTGAGGTAAGAAAATAGTTGTTTTATAATACTGCCGACTGCATAGTTTTGTCTATTTATGTAAATGTTATGGACGTCTAGAACCTTCTAGAAAATGTATGTCTAGAACTTTCTAGAAAGTGATACATATGTACTTAGAGTCTTCTAGAAACCTTCCTTGCACTGAAGGAACAATACTGATGCAATATTTACTTGAAGCTTCTAGAAAGTTCCATTTGATTCTACTTTGTTCTAAAAGCTTCTAGAATGTTCTATTGTGTTCTGTAGCATTCTCTACTGTTCTGGAGAGTTCTACTGGCTTCTAGGTGGACTTCTCAAACCTATATAAGCAGTTGTTTTCCAGGAATTTTATTACTTTGGTTTAAGATGAATATAATTAAGCTTTGATGGATTATAGATTCAGAGAAATATTTCACGCTGTAAAGAGATTTCTTTGTTAGAGGATATATTACAGAAATTTGTATATCACAGCCTACTTGTCGCAGTCCTCCATCTAGCTCACGTATACTCTCTACTCGCCATTAAGAAACTTTATTAACCCTGCGCGTATTTTGCGGACTACAGTGTTAAAGATACTACAGTAGAGACGACAGAATTTTAAGCAACAATTCTTGAAGCTAGCTGCATCTATTCTTTTTGTCAAAAATGACTGTACAAAGTGTCGTTTACAGGTGAAAACATAATCTTGTGACTACTACTTCATCTTGAGTGTGACTCAGTTACTTTCAGACCCGGTATATAAGCAAAATGTCTGTAACATGTACCCTAGCACTTGACAATTGGATACTCAGATGCAGTGCAGTTCCTGGTACATTTGCTTTATGCGCAGAAAAGTTCTCTGTACAAAGTAGAAATTGTAGACCTAACAGAGCAGTATAAGTATACTACTAGAGAAGACTGAATCACCTTCTCTATACTAAATGTACTCCAATTTTCCTTCTCTATCAATTGATTTGAAAATGGAACATGCTTGTAAGGTTAAGATAGGATTTGCTATTATTTGTAATGAATACTCATAAAAGCGAGCAAAGCACTTGTTGCAATTTGGCTATAAAAACGTCAATGCACAAGTTGTCTAGGGTGCTTAACACAAGGAGGGACACTCTTTAATTTTTAAATTTTTTCCACTCCTCCAGACCTGACTAAGACCCCCTCGTTTATTAATTTAACCAATCAAAGTGTCAAAGCCCCCATATTATTTATATGTTAGGACAATTTTTTTGCTTTGGTGTTTTCGAAAAGATATCATAGCAATGCAATCATACTTTTAAATTCCCTTTTTAGTTTTAAATAATCAAATAAGAAAAGTTATCATGAGTAGTAAAAGACGGAAGTCTACTTAAGAAGATAATGGAGTGCTCGACAGTTGTGCGCAAAATGCAATTTGAAATATGAGGGCCAGGTAGAAAATACTTCCAGCCAGGCAAATTA
>JANTCA010050628.1:10743-39731 GCA_024741275.1 Chironex yamaguchii
TTGAATGTTATTTTCGACTGAGGAGCGTAGTCCAAGTGCTAACTGTCGAGTCTTTGGAAATATTGTTTGGCTGCTACAGGTTTACTTGTTATTCCACCAGCAATTTAATAAATCAGTAATTTTACAAGGCATTGTTGTTTCAGGCAGTTTTTATTCCTTTGATGCTAGTGCCATATTGACCCTTAAGGTACGAAGCCCATCAAGACCCAGAATACAAGGGCCCTCAATTGTAATGTTGATCATCAGTTGTGTTGGACTATCGTGTTATTTTCTCTTACTTGTACATCAATCTGTCCCACAACTGGCAAGTTTTGCCCAGAGATATCTTTAATAATATTACCAGTCTTCTAATTTCATTTAGAGTTAATGTCCATCTGATCAAGATGCTTTTCTGCAAAAAAGTAATGGGACTACCAGTGTCAATGATGAAATTCATGCTTGTAACCATTAGCAACCTAAACGGAATTCAACAGATGTGACTGAGACGACATGTCTATAAAAACTTTGATCTCCTTGTCTGAAGACTCTTTTGGCATAGTACAAGCATTTACTTTCATTTTTGAAGCTACATCGTCCTTGTAGAAGTTTTCTCTGAAGTTCCTTGTCATTGACTGCTGCAATTAATTTCGCTTTTTAATATTGAGCTGATCACCAAAATCACACTTAGCAGCTTGTTGTTGTGGAAGAAATGTTTATGGGGTATCATCCACTTACTGAATTATAGTATCTTTGCTTTCTCAGTGGCAGAATAATTGACGGGCAGTAAATGATTCACAAGAAACTGATGAAGTTAGGCAAAAGTCTTTGAACTTGTCTTGTTGGGAATTGTTAGATCCTTTAACAGCTTATAGCCATCCTTCCTCACAAAAAGATAAGTGGTAAGCTCTTTTGTTTCCTTCGTTAACTTCTGAATAGATCTCCTGGTAAAGATTAACCCTCTCATGCCAATTCTCGATACCATTTGTGGCAGAAACATCTAAGCTTTCTAAAAAACGTTCCGTATTTTGAATCCTGCTCAATATTATTTTCCTCGACAGCATTGTAAAATACTTTAAATGATTCATTGTTACAAACATGTTTCAAAGTTTTAACAGTTTGATTAGCTTATTTTTGACCAGCCAGGGTGGAATTTTTTTAGAATTGTCTATGTGACGAGAAACCCTTAATCATGAGAAGAGAAGCAATAGAAGTGTAGTACTGGCATATTCTCTAAATCTACTAGATTGATTGAGTTACACAACAAAGAGGTCCGAAATCGGGTGGGCTAAAAAAAGCAGTTCCTCAAGATCATCAGGGAATGTCGTGACCCAAGCATGAGTAGATTTTCCCTTTTTCTTACTAGTACGTTTTAGCAATTGCATCATCTTCCATCAGCTTCCTGTTAGGTATTTTTACCCTAACTTTTAACTAATCTTTGTTTTTCTGAACTGCAAAAGTGATGTAATTGCCACTTTTATAAATTGTAGATTTGTAGATAAGCAATCACAAATGTAAAGATCTTAATGTAATGATTTTGTAAAAGGAATCCTTTCTCAAGAGCAGAAGTTGTCTTTTCTGTCTCAATAAATTTGTTGAGATTGACCTTTACACAAACAATTGGATCTGCAAATACCTATGACCAACTGGTATGATACTTTACTCCCTCTTTCATTAGAGGAGCTCAAAAGCAATCGTGGCGCCATTAGGAGAGTTGCACGTTGGATGCAAGCCCCTTGATGTGGACGATTCTTCGTCTGTGCATAAGACCTTGTATGTTTTGCATACAAAACTGGAACATGCTAGAGTTGCTAGACGATTCAGTTGCAAAGAACTGGACCCTTCCTTAGTAGAGGATGATATGGGTAAGGCCTCTGTGATCAATGCTTCGATTGCTCTCAAAATTTCTTTATTGGAAGTGACATTGGAAAAGCTCAAGCCTAATGTTTCATCAGCCATTGATTCCTCTGCTACTACAATGCTGTCCTCCTCCATTTCTCGACGACTGACAATTGAAGTCCCATCAAACAAGATCAGACAGAAGGGATTGGTGGGTCTTAGCTTTAGTAGCAGAATGCACAACAAACATCCCGAGGCAGACAAGGAAAGTCTTTCCGCAAAGGTGGCAGGTAATACTGATCATGCTAAGACGTAATTAGCACTTTTCCCCCAAGATAACTGTACCAAATTACAAAACAGAACTACAAAATCTTTGGAATCAAACTTATCCATACGCTATATGAGGAGACCTTTACAATTTTTTTTCCATGATATGATGAAAATCGTTAGCATCTCTTTCGCCTTACCGTGTGAAAGGAGCCGCTTGCATTCCTTCCCCATTAAAATGTTAGCTGTTTTCCATTCCCGGCCATGCTATCTATCAGCAAGTTTCAACAGTGAAAGCAGAGAAGCAACTGAAAGTTCTGTCATTTTTGCCTATGCTTGTGATGCAATATTTGTTGTTTAATATACTAACGTCGTGATAATAATGCGTGATAGTTGGTAGTGTGGCTATCAGTAATCTATCATAATAGTAAGGAAAGAAAAAACAAACCAAGACGTATTGTCAATTAAAGCCTTCGTGTTTATTGAAAATCTAAGTGAAAGCACTGATAAAACCTTTCTGTAGATAATCAGAATTTGATCAGTTTTGTCAAAATGGGCATAATCAACAAAATTTAGGTGTGGTTTTGAATTTTGACTCGTATAAGTACCTCATTTTGTCTCCCAGCCACCCCTGCTCTGCATTAGGAAACTTTTTAAAAAATCCTCCATCGCATCAAAAGATAAGAATTTCAATTGTCAATTTCAAACCTAATCAAGATCGTTTTCAAGCGTACCAGTCTTGAAAGACAAGGTTTACAGGGGAGGGGTTGCGGGGATTCAGACCCCCATTTTCCGTCAGAGGTTTTTCGGATTGTATGTGAAGTGATGTATCACTCTTGGTTTTTGCCTGTGACTATATTTATGTGCTTTGGAATAATTAGTAAGTGCTGTTTCGGATTTGATTGAAACAAGATATTCTGAATTTACCCTGTTTTGTAGTAAAGATTCACGCATTTTTCGTGCAGAAAATCCATTATTTGTGTTTTTAAACCAACTTTCTCTTTGTTGTTAGAAGTACAAATTTATTCTGCTTTTTACAAGAATTGACTTAAAGGAGCCGGAGTTGCAGTCCTAGGCGCCCCCACTAAGAGATTCGCTTTGCCATCCCTGGCTGACTGACATCTCCTAAATAATTAAATCAGACTTTGTTTGAAGTTTTCAATGGAATTAGTTACTTGTGCTTTGCTATATCACTTTCGTCGTGTCAATATGAACATCCCTTTCCACTACGTGGATAGTCCTTAGTAGGATCTTGAAAGTTTTAGCATCTAAACTAGGGCTCTAACCATTACAAAAATCATAATCGATTAATCAATGACCCAAAATCTAATCTTAATCAATTAATCGTCAATATAACGCTCTGAGAATACATAGACAAGCTGCTGGCTTAAGGAGGCTTGCGACCTCTGTGCCCCCTCCCCCCAATTCGTCCCAGGATAACAACCAAATATTAACAATAGATCAGGGGATATTTAAAAACAAACGTTTAAAAAAGTTATCCAGTTAAAAACGCGTCAACCCTGAACTCGATATCGTCCGTCAGGTGGCAGCACCGAGCAAAAACCAATGGCCACGTGCTTGTACGAGGTTTCTCATTTGCTAGCGCGATATCTTCACAACGGATCAACGGGGATTTTAACACAGGCCCGTGATTTCCATTGAATTATTTAGGGGGCTAGACAAGGAGAATCTAAGTTTCATATTTTCTAAAGTTTTTTAATGTTTCTGAGTGACATTAGGATGGCCTGTTCATTCTCCTCTCGTATATATATTATGAAGAAAAGGAGTCTAAGGCATAATGTGTATACATAGGCTAATTATTAGGCACCACTGAAAGTATTGTGGGGCTTAAGCCCCCCTAGCCTACCAGGAATTTCTCCTTATGTTTTCTGAAGAATCGTTGACAAACGCGAATATTGATTAGTTTCTTATCATAAGCAACACAAAAGCATGCGAAGACGAATAAATCCCAGCAGTGTTGTTCTTGCTCAAAGAAACTTAATATTTGCTTTCAAAAGCACCAAGAAAATAATGTAAACCATACAGTGATTTTGCATGCCGTGCAATGTTGGGTGACTATCATATGTTTAGTAACGTGTGTCAAAGAAATTTTACTGAGTCATGATGGCGACAGTGACATTGTCAGGCGCTGCAATTCAGATACACTGAAGAAAGAGCTCGGAGATTAATTACAAAATTGACGTACGGTAAGCAGTCTACTACACAATTCTTGGAAAGAAAGGCTGAAGTTAAGTTTATAGGTTTTTTGTTACAGCGCATTTTGTTCATGGTCACAGCTGACAATTTGATATGTGTAGAGGAATGGGATTGCTTCCCTGTTTAAAAGATTGCCCAGCCATATTTCTGTGCGAGAACAATTGAATCTTGCCTTTTGAACAGAGGAATAACACCAGGTCTCCTATCAAATTTGACAGTCATATTGAAATAAACTGTATTCAGTGTATTAAGAGATGACAGTAACGACTGTTGCTCTAAACATTTTTGCTGTCAATCAACACAGAGCAGTTACCAAATTTGTAGACATATGTTTGTAAAAATTTTCATCAGCTATCAGAATATTTTCTTCCGTTAATAGTGCATTACAAAACATGGCATTCAATGGGACAGATGCATTGCACTTCGTGTCAACAAGACTTTTACGAACATTGGAAAATATAATTCTTTGGTAGCAAAAGCAAGAAAGAAAAATCTATACGTAATGCTAATAAGATGCCGATGCCATATTGATCATAAAAATAATAGCAAAACAACACAAGCATTTTAGGAGTCAACAGCAATTTGACATTGACTAGTTTCTTGTGGAAATCTATGGCCACGTTGACGACTTACCTAAGAGCAAAAACTATTCAAGTATTATTAAATTACACTCTGTTTGCTGGCTAGGCCTGTCATATTGTTTGGAGGGAACAATGAAACTTTATCCTTCATTGCAGAGTTACTTTCTCTCACAAAGCCCTGAAGTTAAGAATGGAAAGAAAACTACAACTTGAATAAGCTGATTCATTGATTGTTTCAAGAATCGAATACAAATATGTACTGCAAATTTCACCATGCAGCAACAACATGGCAGGTTTGCACACAGGATTGCTGGCGAATGATACGCAAACACTTACTGATATATAACATTCAGTTAACACTTTGTTGTTTACAAGACAGAAATAAAATATTAAAAATGACGTTATGCGTAAAAGTAGCAGATACGGGCATCACTTTAAACATAAACATAGTTGAATAACTTAAAATGTCCCTTCCATTTCTATTGACCCGCTTGACTCATTGGAAATGGTGTCACGTGTGCAGTGGGTAGACCTCGGTTTGAAGTTCAGTTGGCTGCTGCCACAGAGAAGCTAGGCCCAAACTTCTCTGTGCCCACTACTATAGCTTTAATTATTAGCCTCTTCTTGAAATGTTTTCCATCTTATCAAAATATCACCGGGAAGCTTATCATCCTACCCATAATCAAAGCCAAAAGTCTTGATTTGCGTCTCTTTCCAGACAGAACAATTTGGACTGACTACTCTTACGGCTCTTATTATGATGCAATTAAGGACTGGACTCCAAACCTAGCATAAGCTTAATGAGTGTTTCTAGGCAACCGTTTAACTGTGTCCAATCAGCCATAATATTGATAGTAGACAACAATTGTGAAGGTCAAGCAATGACTTTTCAACAGGCATAAGGCAACCCGATTGACAGCTAATATTTCTTTACATTTCAATATATCCTCAGTACCCTTCCAACTATCTTTGATCACCTCCAAGTCTAAAAATTTGATGCTATCTCTTTCAGGATGTCTTTGAAAGGACTTTTTTGCGTGATGGACTAAACTTGGAAAAGTTAAACCTGTCCTTACTTAAACGATTACGTAGCTCATTTCCTCTACCGATCATGTTGCGTCTATCATTAAAGAGTTTCAATAAATGGTTCACACAGAAACCATGTTACTTTGTAGTACTTCACTTTTTTCTCTAGGGAAACATGCTCTAAATTTTTATCCATTCTTAGCAGAGGAAGCCTACAAGCACTTGATGAAGACGTAGCATCGACTAGGATGTTTAAATTTCTTTATCTAGCTTTCACCATGTGTATAAGTAAGCCCATCTTCCTTTGGAGATCACAAAGACCTAGCAAACTGTATACTTGACTACTGACGCAGCTACATTGTATACCAAGTCCTGTTGTTGCATAATTTATTCAAGGCGTTGATTATGGTATGGTCACCGTACTTGCACATCCGCAAAGCCGGTACACATTTTGGTTTTCTAATCAGACATTATAAAACGTCCGTACTGTAAAAGAGATGATAAAAATTTGATAGATATTTTGCCAGATCAAGCGACTTTCACCATTTTATTTTCATCGTAATTACATTTGAATATTCTTGCTATCTTAATTAATGAATTAGCTTTAAAGTGTCGAAGACAAACATCTCATTTACAATACACATTACCATTGTAAATTTATAATCAAGGGAAATATTCCATTTTTCACTTTAAAATGTAAGTATTTGTCTGCGTGTGGTTAAATTCTACTTCTTTCTTGCTGACCAGGAAATAGCTTCATTGTTGCGCAGGATCGCGGATCTTGAATGTGCCCAGGATAAACTTTCTGTACTTTACAGTCGTCGATGCTCATGGCGTACAACAGCATGCCAGTAATCGAAATAATGCATAAACGATTGATGTATACAGCACCAAGTTGTTCCGGAAGAAGTCAGAGTTAATTGGGAAGCTTGGTACCTTTAACACAAGGAGAGCATTACAGTTAATCTCAAGAGGACTGAGTGTCTAGCAGATGCAAATAATAATATATACTCAAATTTGCAGCCCCGTATGTACATGACCCAGTGTCCCAATGTAGAGGGCTGTTGCCAGTCGGCTACAACAGTAACCAGATGATAACATAAATGCACCACAGATGTCAAATCAGTAAATAACGATAAATAACAGAGACGTTATTTGTTCGATTATGATGAAATCCATAAAATTCTTATCACTTAAGTTGCTTCGGGAGAAACTATGAATTCACTTGTATTGACTACTATATCTTACAAAATTTGATGCTCACAAAATGAATAGTTTTATCGAGCTTACCAATGTGCACGATATTTTAGTAAACATGTTTCGCAATGGCAGATTGTAGAGCCGCTGAATGGCCCCGATGAGACCACAACAGTTGAGAGACCAACTTTTGTTAAAGACTTACCAAAATACAATAAGCTGTATTTGGAAATTCGTAACCATACTTTTCCATACATTGCAGGATAGAGTAGTCTTGCTTACTCCTCTTTCTTTGCATGCTTGTCGTTCCAATTGGTACTTTCCACGCATAAAATGGCTTGCCTATGGTGACACTGGCGAGCGACCCTTCGTTCAAACTCAGCAGTGTATAAGTATAAAGCGATGTTGTTGAGCTGTTTAAAACGATACCTGACTTAGCTTACTTCATGAGAACCAGAATCAAGGTTACTGTGTCTACGTAATAATGAATACGTGTTACTGCTAGGGAGACTGGTGTCAAGACTATTACGCTTATTATACTGCTACACCATGCATTGAACATCTAGAAAGCAAGTATTTCTTGTCAATCAAATGACAGCCAGATGATTGGCGCCTATACGCGACATTGTATGGTAAACATACGATAAACATTGATGTACAAATACTCATAAAATGAGGATATTTTTCGCATATTTCACATACCACATCTATTCGATAACGTTTCAGTTTATTTTACTTGTCTACATCTCTCTATACTGGTAAGTTTTTGTAGCTTACGCCTACTGCAGTTCGTTGGTATCAATATCTTTTGCAGTTGTAGTACATAAAATTTAAGTATTGGGTGCTAATGCCACGTAAACATGTTATGTAGTCATTAAATTTTGATATCAGACAGGAACTCGTATAACTTATTAATAACAATGCTTACTTCCATTATTTCCACGTGCTTTCTACTATGACTAGAAGCCGCTTTGTAAACATCGTCTGCGGCAATTACACATTTCTGAAAACGACGTGGGCTATTTTTGTAAGTCCTAGACATGATAGACACCAGAACATTAACTACGTGGAAGATTCGCGAAGATTCCAGAATGTACTGATTGCGCACTTTTGAATATTTAAGTTAGCGTACTACTACTACTATTATGCGTTCCTCCATGGAGGTTCCGCGGCAGATAGCTTTTGGCCCCACTCCCATGAGAGTCTTCTCCACCTTTCTCTATTTTGTGGTAGCTTTTTGCACTGTTCCTATGATTCATCACTCCATTCACGTTTGTTGTCCAACCAGCTCATTTTTGGTGCACCTCTTGGTTTTGTGCCTTCCAATCCTCCCTCCATCACAGTCAATGTAATGTTGACCATAAAATTTAAAAGACTTTACCATTAGCTGCAAATGACAACAATATAAGCAATTGGTCGTTGTTTAGACGACAGTTATCAGCTTCCAATATTCAAAATGACCACATTAGCACAAAAGTCAATGCACTCATCTAAAGAAATGTTGATAGATATGATTTTATGGTATTTTTTGGAATAGTTTTGGTAACTACCAGGTAGTTTAAATTTGCAAAAGGCGTTTTTGATGTAATAATTTTCATGAACTTGAGGAAGCGTCTTAACTCATGCATGGCCTTCATAAGTGGGGAAGAAATTTCCATATTCCTTCCTTGCTACAAATTTAGTGAGATATACTATGTACTTATAAACGAACTAAGCACATTTACTAGTATTCTGAACTTAATCTGTGACCTTAAATATATGCCAGTTGAAGGATTTCTGTCGCTAGGCGACTTGCAAAAATTACTTAAGTCAGTCATCCTGAATTTTTAATGTCCATTCTAATTTTTGGTTGTTTACCTTATTCTTTCATTCTTATCGTCTTCCTTCCTTTAGGCAGGAGCGCAAATGGGGGTGAGCGTGGGCGTTTCACACCCCCAACAATTTCAGCACCCCGTCCCAGTCGAAATTTTATAGCGATAAAGTCGCTCCCGATCTGGCTCTGTAAGTAAAGCATTTTTGTTTATCACACACAAATTACAGAAATCTTTTTCCATTAACGCTGAGGTGTGTTAAGCTTACCCTCACAACTCCGGTGACGTCTGCTTCAAGCGAGCGTACCTTTTTATAGCTCAGACTTATTAAAACTCTAATTCGCAGTACTATGGGCTAGGAAAGACGTCATAGTCTTATGACATTAGCATGTGAGAAAGATTTAACGGATCGAATTGGTCTGGATCACGTTGTTATGAAATGGACAAAGCTGCCAAAAAGTGGACGCTTAACTAGCCTTTGAAAAAAGTTTGTAACTAATTTCGTTCAAGCATATTCTATGTCTGTTTTAATTTTTCAAAGAAAAACGGCTTTTATGATTTATCATGGGTACATTTAGTTCGGTGCCCATGCCGTCTGGCATTTTTACCTACATCTACAACTAAATCTATACCTTGATCAACATTGATTAAGAAAATAGGATAAGACGGTAAGATTTTGTAAGTAACTACCTGAAGACAATCTGTTCTTAAAGGCAGGATGCGCAACTTCTAATCACTAAATGAACATGGGTTTATGCTTTTAGTCCATGACTGAGTTTGTATGAGCAACCTTGCATTTGATGCTGTGAGAAGAAAACTAGCTACCTACGACGACTATAACTTTTTGCGAAATGTGCATGTTTGATCTCGTTTCCGTGCTATGCGCAGCGTGAGATGCGCAGATTCCAAGGGGAATGCGAGAGCAGCCCTGGCCACAACTACTTCGCAAAAATTGGCCTGTTGTGGTGAAAACTCGGTGCTTTCAAAGCACACTCCCCCCCCCCCCCCAAAAAAAACCCCACAAAACACAACAAACAAACAAGCAAAAACCACAAGCACAACAAAACAACCAACTTGCATTTGCCCCCCTGCCTTCAGGGTAGGCCCTCCAACACGACTCCAAGCAGTGACAAGACCATCTTATTTTAAATATATCACCAATATTGCTGAGCAACGACTTAAGAAATAGTTAATTTGCAAATCTATCTCGTCTAATCCCGAAGGGAAACTGCATCTTCGTTGCATCTTTTGTGCTTCTCTGCTGAGCACTTCTTAGAAATGTTGCTTCCATCTCCCTAGCCTGGACTCGGTATCAGTGCCTAACAGGAAATCTTTAGGGCTCCCACTTTTATAGGGTGACAATTTTAGGAACAGGCTTGGATGCCCATATAAATTTCTTTTGCGCAAAGTCGTGTGTATTGAACTGAGGGTAGCTTCCATGCATAACGTGCATACGTCAGCTCAACACTGCGTGCGCTACCTCACCATATCGCTGGTCGCTGATTGGTTCTTACTTTAAACAACAACATCAACACGACTAGGCGGCTATTCTTCTGCCTCCAACAAACATTTGTTTACGTCCTGTCGACCACTTGGCAAATGATGTTGGCTGCAGAATGGAAAGTCTGTTGTTGTACGCTGTGAATATGTGTAGCATTCACGGATGACAAGGCTTGAAAATGCTTCTTCGACTGATATTGTTGGTCAGCTACTTTATGATTATCTTTATAAGCTCGCGAGTGGTGGAATATTCTTCCACGGTCGCAGAGTTAGCTTGTCTGAGGTTGGTCTGCAATTTCGTTCCACTGTTCTCGTGGCTCTGCTCATGGGGAGTTGAAAGTTCATCAAAATGCTGTCAGACTTCAAACAGCAAGCAGGATACAGGCGAAGAACCCGTGGAAGCTTCAAACGAGCCAAAAGAGGAAAACTTGGAACTGAGTGACGTCGATGGTAAGTTTGAAGCTCAAGATGGACGGCTCGTTGACCATAATATCGAGTTTTCAAGTTACGAAAATTTTGTCGAGCATGTGGAGGATACTAAGGCTAGTGTCTGGTTGGTAGTTGTCGAACCGAGAAAATCGTTTTCAACACAATACAGAAGCGACAGGGTGCTGGAGAGTATCAAATGGCATCGTTTAGCAAGAAAATTGGCACACTATGGTGTTCGAACAGGTATGTATAGATGCCAAAGAGACCCAACGTTATGCCTGAGATACAATGTCCACACAGTATCAGTTCTTTTGACGATGCCCAAAGGATTACAACCAAAAGGAAAAGTCAAAGTGGAATTCTATGAATTTGGCTCGGAACATGACAAAAACAAAGGACATCAAAACGAACTTTATAATTGGGTGAAAAGAAAATTGCAATCAAAAGTTGCCACTTTAGAGGATGCGGATTACACATCTCAGTTAAGCTCATCTTGTGATCGATTGATGAATTCTAAAAGTTCGTTTTGTCCCACTCTTAATTTAGTTTACCGCTCCAAACATATTACGACCCCAATATTTTTGTCAGCGCTGTCGGTAAGGTTTACAGGCCGCATAAAAGTTCTGCATGTGAAGATTGCAAATCTCAACAGCGACCAGTTGATTGTTGTTGGAAATGCATCTCTACTATCCAAAAATAATATCAACCCGTTCCTTAATTACACGTATGGAAGAAGAAAAGGCGAGTCTTTTAAATACACTGACATTGAACTTTTTCTACGAACTTTGTATCCGGAAGTAAACGACATCTTTACGTTTGCCATTGTTATAGTAAATATGTTGTGCTCCCTTGAGATAATTATTCAAAGAGGTGGACCCCTCAGACGGACAGTGTACCTTTTATGGATAACCGTTTTTGCAAATGCTATCCTCCTTTCTGCATGGTTACCGCTTTTGAGACTATCGCAGTTGTCAGTTGCCAAACCTCTTCTCAACATCTGTTTGAAGGTTTTACAAGCTTTAATGGTATCAGATGCAGTGTCAATGGTGAGGGAGGATATTGTTCATATATCTGAACATCTCCACGTGTTAGTTTTTGGGTTTATATGCTATGGCGTTCTTTATGGCTACCTTAAGTACAGAATCACTCATGGCAGTATGGCAACACTCAGACTTTTAACATGGCTTCATGAAGACCTGATTGAATTTCAGCAGGACGTACGCTCCCTTTTCCATATTCAGCCCTCAAGTTTCAACTATTTGACTTTGGAAGATGGAGTAGAGAGGCTTTTACATAGATTGTCGTTGCCTGATTTATGGCTGCATCCATTGTACTCAGAAGATTTTTTCATAAATTTGCCAGTCTGGAGGTTCTGTCGTCATTTTGCTAAAATTCATCACACCGCTAATGGTGGAGGGAAACTTTGTCCATGTTTAGAGAACACTGGTTTGGGGAATGATCATCAGATGGACTCTGCCCCTCACCTTAAAGTTAGCGAGGAGAAGAAAGCTTTCCATTGTGAAAAGGACACTGTTGGTCATTGTCAATGCAAAAGCTGCCACCCTCCTGGCAGGACAAAAATGAATAAATTCTCAAAAGCATGCAAATGTGCCAACAGTCAACATTCACCCTTTCTAATTATGTCACTTGATTGCAGCATTTGTTTGGACAACTACACATGTGGAACTGAAGTAAAAATCCTGCCATGTGGGCATCTGTTTCACATTGATTGCATTGGAGCATGGATTAACTCTGGCTGTAGCAGGAGACATTTACGATGTCCAGTGTGTAGATGGCCAGTATACAAACGGAAAAAACATTTAAATCAGAGTAAACAAACTGTATAACATTGAAATTAAAAGATTAACATATTTATTGTTTTGATGAGATAATTGTGAAATTTATTTTGTTCCTGTTGTTTGTGTTTAATAAAACAGTCACCAGTCCATAATCTCAGGTAGTAAGTTCAGATTTCAGTAACAGATAACAGTACTAGGCCATGCAACCTGCAAGTGGTCAAGACTTGAAAAAGGTGGATTATCTTCTAACTTGCTGGTAAAATCTTGGATTAAATATGCCATCTGAATTTGTTAGGAACTAAGTCTTCAAAATAGTAAAGCAATACCTTCTGTGAGTTTCTGTATTAGTTAGATGTCTATAAAATGGATCTTAAATGCTGAGTAATTGCACGAGACTCTAATTCTGTGCTCTAATTGTGTAAAATTGGAGACTCTAATTCTGTGTTTAGGCTGTTACTGACCTCAGTGTTACACATGTTTACACAATTGTAGTGTCACTGTGTGTATTTTAATTTCAAACATTTACAAATGGTGATTGATTGTCATATATATAGGTACGAAATCCTTCTTTTTGTGTCTTTCCAAATAGACACAGGCTTGTTACATTGAAGTTCAGGTTTACTAGATGCATAATCTTTACTATTCTGTTGGACTGTTATGATCAGCGTAATAAACATAAGGCTGCATAATCTCTAGGACTTCAGGTAGTATTTAATTTCCATAACATGACCTTTGTCCTTATGATTGGGATTTTATATTGTCTTCACAGACACCCTGGGTAAATGAGAATTCATTGCTTAAAACACTTTAGTGAAATATATAGTCATGACAGTACAAATGTAAGTTTCTCATTTTTGTCTTTTTGAAGAAGAAAATGAGTTTGTATGTGTTATAGTGTGTAATGGAGACACATAACATTGTTGTCTAACATATAGTGATAGTGTAATGAGATATGTTTTGGGAAGATAAAGTACCATAACATAGTTCTTATTCTCGAGTCCCGAATAGTTGCCCTCCCAATGGTTAGTTTTCAATTTTTTTCCACCCAGGATGTTTTTATTTCAGCCCCCCCCCCCCCCTATTATTAATTTTTAGGCTTTTGGTACATTTTTTTTATTTCAGTGCAGAAAATAAAAATTTTGCAGTGAAGAAAGCATTCTATTATTAGGCTGTAATACAGACATTTTTAAAAAGTCTTTATCAACTTTTTGGCTATTATATGATAAAAAAATTTCCCAGCGTTGATAGAGAAGCTTTGCTATTGTATAAGAAAGGAAAGAAATGTGATATTTCTAAATTTTTCGAATTAAGGAATCATTACAGTTTATTTAAGCATTGATAGCCATAAATAATTGACTTGTGTTTTCTATTTGGAATCCTTTTAACACCAAAGAAACAAAATATAGGGCTTCATCAAGCACTTGTCCACATACAGTGCTTTGAAAGATATCACTACTATTTTTCCAACCTCCACCCCTTGATTGTTCCAATCCCCTATTATTCATATTTAGCAAACTGCCCACCCCCTGTCCCAACCCTCAATTATTCAGTACTTGAGAATATTGGTATTACTATGGTTTCTTGACATTTGTGTGTAACGTTTAGCTTCAGTATTACTCATGTTAGTCACATTCATTCATTAAATTGTTAATTTATTGTTTATTGATTGTTGATGTGTGTAAATTGTCACTTCCTCATTTGTTTATCATTCATTCATGTATTCATTTGTTCATTCAATCATCCATTCAACATCCATTTTTAAATAACAGGAATCCATTAGAAGCCTTCCTTCCCTGGCAACTAGTCTGACTCAGTTGAATATACACCTTGTCTATCCTGAAGTAGCCACATTTTGAGGCAGCTGCAACATCCCTCTCTGTAATGTAATGTAATGTCTTTGGACACATTTTCCTTGAGCAGACATCACTGTAGTCCAACTAAGTTTGACCCTTGCAAATTCATCTCATTATTTCTCATAACTGTGTATTGTCAACATTATATTGGATGATTCCGTTATGCTGGTGTTTTACTAATGCTATCTTTGACCATAAGATCTTGAGTGATGTAGATGAAGTCATGAATTTATTCCCATTTAGGAATTGTTATTTACAGCTGGAAATGTACTTTTTCTTGTAGTAATGTTAGCTAGACTTGTGAAGGTTATGAGCTCCATTTTTTGTAAGTCTGTTTCTTCATCCTGACCTGTATTTTATCTGCTCTAAAAGCAGATCTTGTGTTATGCTTGCAATATTTGGAACATTTTAGCCATCTTATCAATACCAGAGATTAAGCCCCAAATTGAGTGAAATGTCAACCAGAAAGATAGCGAAAGTATAATGACAGTTTCCTGATACTATTGCTATTTCATAATTTGTAAAACAATATAACATGTTTGTAGAATAATTTGTACTTGGTGGGTTATTTATGGTTAGTGCGTATCTGAATGGGAATTTGAAAGTTATGTTATCCAGATATGGAAAAGTCTTTTGTTCTGTACATTGATTCAAGGAAGTATTTGTCTCAAAGACTGTTAGTTTGGGATTGATGAAAAGATTGTAAATTTTGATAAAATCTTTATTACCTTTGAACATTGTTTTGTTAGATTTTGTTCATTAGAACTGATCGCAGTAAATGGAGATTAATTAAAGCTGATTTCAGGGTATTTTTGTGATTATAAAGAGACTCTAGATGCAAATGGGCTTACTACTCTCAGTATCAATATTGTTGTCATTATCAGTAAGATTATCATTGGAGAGCCAATCAGTGCTGCAATGACTTTGATTGCTAGAACCAGTTGCCTTCAACTAATCCCAATAGCAAAGCGTTCTCCTGGAATCCTTGAGGTAGCTCTGATCCTGTAAGGGACTGCAACCTTTTTTTCTCAGCTGAGCCTTTATCTGGGACCTTTGAGGTCTTACTTTGATGCTTTGATAGACCTTCTGTGTTTAGAGTAAAGGATTTTAGGTTTCATAAATAAATAGCTATTAGCTAGCATCCTGAATTCTTGGTTTGTGCATAGCTGCTGCATCATTGAGTATTGTATAATAGGAGGGTGTGATCAGTGTTATGTTACATGTTGATTCCCACATCAGGGTTGAGGAATTAACTAGGGAGTGGGCTCTTGATGAGATGGGGCTTCTGTCACCTCATGGTTTTGTTAAGACACATTTGACATTGCAACTACCAGCTTTCAGGATCATTGTCTTGTACACTATCCAACGAAGCACCATAGGTGATGTGGAAGTGCCTCTTTAGGTGCCTGCTGTCCTGGAATCCAACTTTAGTAGATGCCTGGTGTTTATGTATAGGGGTTCATTGCATTGCAAGCTTGGCATTGTAATGTATGCCAAAACCTTGCTGCCAATATTTTGACATGTTGTTTAAAAAGTTCAGGATGGACCTTTCACTTGTCTTTATCATGTCACTACAGCTAACTAGTTATCTTGTCATTCTTGCTTTTCTCATTTGTGCTTAACAACGATTGTTTGTGCTTGACAAAATTGCAAAGTTCTCATCTAGTGCACATCAGCTAATTCCTGGTCAGCTATTCAAGGTTACTTTTTGGAATCAAGTTCTATCTACATTGGCCTACCCAGTACCGTCAAGAGGAGGGTAGTTGGGGTACTTACCAGGCCGTTTTGGGCCTCGAGCAGCCACAAGAAGTAAGGTATGAAGCCTTCATGTGTTATTGATTTGTTGTGCTGAAGGCCATTAGTTTACTTCTTTCTGTTAGTAGCTTGATTGAATAAGTGAGATTTACATAAGCATTTTCATCTAAAAGGTAATGTTAAACCGTGTATAGGTGGTGTTTGCATAGAAGGGTGTGATGCAAGGATGATGGGGCATGGTCTAAAACAATTTTCTCCTATGGGTCCCTACAGGGATACCCTGAGCTCTGCCTATCTCTTCACGGCCCAGGCCCTGCCACACTTTGAGTACATACCTTTAAATTCCTACCACATAAAAGCCACGCACATAACATTTTCCCTAACAATTCCGGACCATGGTCAGGGACAGCGGAGACAGAGCCCTGAGGGAGCTTCAGTCCCTGAAATTTATTGGCAAAATTGTTAATTTAAAAATGAGTTTAAAAGTATTGTTTTTCCCATCCCGAGGGTTGTCGGTTGTTGAGCAGTAATTGAAAGTTTTGATAGTTGTTTACTGTAAACGTCACTGGGTATGTTATTCTGATGCGACTTTGTTTTTGGCCCAAACTTGATGAAACGTGCTTATTCGATACATCTTTGTTGAGTTGCTGTCGAGATCATGTCAGTCTTTCGATTTTTATATATTTGCAAGTGCTGGACTGGTTAGAGTGCTTGTGCTCTGATCAGGAGCTTTTAAGAACGAATCTTCCTCGCGGTACCTTTGTCAAGTGCCTGAAAACCTCGTCACAGTTTTACTCAAGCCATGCGAGGGAAATTGGGAATAACGGAACTGTTAGAAGCCATCAGATGGCTGAGCTAGCACAATACCACAAAACATCAGTGTTGAGATCTTGGTTGTCCAGTTCTGTTCAACCAATTGCTTACACTGGTTTAGTCGCTCATGTTCAAAAACTGGAAATTAGTTCTGCACGTACTAATATGTAATTTAAACTGCAGGTAGTCTGCAGACAATGCTCAGAAGAGTGACTGTAAATGTGCCTCTCCAGGCGTCCAAGAGTCAGTTGCTAGCCACATGAATAGACAGGTATCCTTGACATTGAATGGCCGGCCATTATATACATGTTCCGTGATCCCTGATAATGACCAAAGCTGTCCTATCTCTTCCTTACTTCAAAACACCCAAAATACTCAGAACTCATTCTCCACTTTGAAGAAAGGAGTGAAATCAGGCCCAGAGCTCTGGCGGCAGGCTCCCTCAAAATTTTAGAAATCAAAGTTGTGCTCCCTCGAAAAGTATATTTTCCAATTCTTTCGATATTTAATCATTTGGAAATTTTGATTTCCTAGCAATTGGAATCTGATCTGGATTAAAACCTAAAGCTAACAATGCCATTGAATCAAAGAATCCAGTGTTGTTGTCACTGGTATCATCTTGTTTTTCTTTCCTGTCCTTTCACTTGATCTTAATGCAATCAAGTAAAAGCATTTGATATGCAGTTGCTGTCCAGTATTGTTTAAGATCAGATTTGAGCTGAGAATTTTGGAAATGGCAACGTGCGTGTTTAATTATTGTGCCGAAAAAAGGAAATGGAGTGATGAAGAAGATGAGAGTGAAACTTTTGTCCCGCCCAATGATGATTCATCCATGGCAGAAAACGAGGGAGCAAGAAACAACCTAGCAAGTACCAGTTCACATGTCATACAGAACAAAAAACTGTTTTCAGTAAAACTGGCATCTATAAAGCTTTCCGTCTGACACTGATCACATGGATTAATCAATAAGAAAGCAAACGAACCAAGTATTGGGTGAGAAATAACAAAGAGAGGAGGCACAAAGGAATGAAAGAACAAGAAAAAAAGGCAAGATGATAAACTAACCGCAAAATAAAACTAGTGGAACAACCGAAGGGGAATCACAAATTCCTTCTGTTGACACAGATTAGTCTTACGCTCCCGAATGTAAATCGTCTCCAAGACAATAAGGTGAAATATTGACCTTGCAGAGAGACATAAACCTTAATCCTGAAGAAGAAAATTGCTGACACACAACTTCGTACAATTATGGCAGACGGCACAGTCGACAAAAATGGAGGTGATGTTCAGGGATTAGTTTGTCGCTATTAAAGCAATTGGACTCCTGAGTGAAATGGGACAAAATGAGGATGATTCATAACATTTTAAAAGTGGCATATGCATATTTAAGGGGCTTTGAAGGGTTTGGCAAATGGGCGTGCATTAATCTGTACATGCGGTACTAAGGATCCCCACAAGAATCTCTCGCTGACTCAGAGCTTAAGTGAAATATACAAATTCAAATTTCATTTGTTATGTACTTGTCTTACGGAACTACATCACCGTGAAAGATTCCTTTGCATTACCTTGTAATTGACTGCTTCCCTGCACTTGAATCTGATTCGTTAGTAGTTTCGTAGGTCACATTCCCACAGTCAGTATCTTTTTTAATTGCTAAGTGATGTAAGGAAATTTACATGATTGCAGCGTGATGCATCTGACTTCTAGTCTAAACTATCAGACTCGTTTCTGTCCCTGCTTCTGTTAAGCATGAAAACCATAACTTTAATGTTGATCCTAATCTTTAATTTATTTACATAGACATAGCTTCTCACGTTTTTTGTGAGGATTAGGTGATAGGATATCTCCATCAGCACCAGTTTCCAGCAGTGTTACGGATCTCACACAGTCCTCTTCATTGTTCCTCGATGTTACTTGTTTTGTTTTCATTGAGTCACCCCCACTATTGTATAACCAATCAGCAGCAAAGTGTTGCCAGGAAGATGCATTAGACTGAAAACACATCGTGGAAATGGTTCTCAACAACGATGGGGCTATTGAGGGTAGATGGGTTCAGATTGTCACTTGTGTCATTAATAGTTAGGCACTAGATGTATATAGTCTCGATGTCCTGTTCTCTGATGTGGTGATATGAAATTACATGCTTGTAGAACATCGATTTCACGCTAAAGCGCAAAGTAATATTACGTTAGTCTTTTCCGGATATTCCAGCAACTACATGCCCCATTGTCTTCAGTGTTAAGTTTTTACTTCACTTAACGCTACAGATATCTTACCTCTGTATAAAACTAACACAAGTTTTCCAATTTTTTAAGCATCGTTTCTGTCCCTTGTTATCTCCCTTTCTTCCTCGTCTTAGCATTTGTAGTTTGGTTGAAAACAGTTTGTTCATGATAGATTAGACTATGCCTTTACATTCTGTACAAAATATCTTTGTATTTGGTAATTCCAACATTATTATGATGTTGGCGTATTTACACCAACACAAGTGATACTGCTGGAGCTTATGCTTGTCTTACTCCCATTGTCGATTTTTCTCCGATTGTAAAAACCAAAACGTACATCTATCTTTAAATGGGGTCTAAACTATGTAAAGCAAACTCAGCAACACTCAAGAGACAATATGCAGTTGGCGAAAAGGCATTTCTATTTTAAGCCAAAGAAAATGTAAGTACATACTTGAAGAAACTTTGTTACTCTATCCTTTATGTATTCTCAATGACCTAGTCGGCAAAATAACCTATATGCCCTAACCTAGACCTTAATTGTAAGCCAGTTCTTTCTCATAATCCAATTTGATTCTAAAAGTAAAATGCATATGAACCAATAACTACAATAAATCTAGCATAAGCAAATACATCAAAAACTTATCGAATTCAATTTGGCAAAGCAAACAAGCAAATCTTACAGAAGCTTGTCCATTTACTTGTTAATTTTAAGCTAATTCTCTACTACTTTTATTTAAGTGGAGGACGTGTAGAAACTTAGGTTGGTGATGAGAAAAGCATGTTTGAATTTGAAGTTACATTACAATTACCACGTCCTCTTCTACGTAGTTCATATTTAGTTTCCTAAAACGACATACAAATATGCCTATAGTGACGCAAGATGATGAGTTCTTTACTTAAATGAAACGGGAATTAAATTTTCCTGTGGCTAAATTTACAGCTATTTCTCCCTGATTTTAATCAGCCTTTTTAATTGTTGAACCCCAATATACGCCCCGACTTCAACTCCCACCAACTTTATGGATGTGCCCCATGAATTCATTTAGAAGTGAGGTTACCGAAATCACCAAGAAGAGGCTGTGTAGTTCAACGCATGCGTGTAGGAAACCCGCTAAAGTTAAACTTCAAAACAGTACTATTTCTTTAACTGTCAAAAGTTGTCTTTAGACTCGAGTTTTTCTGTATTAAACTTCGTCAAGATGTCCTAGGAATACAATCTTTCTCAGGATAGCCGGTGGGTGTGTCTACGTTGTATTAATAGTACCATTTTTCAGCAAGCATTACATGGTCTTTAATAATGGGACGTGTAGTTTATAGCATACTGTAGCCAAGACTTATCGAGAATAATTATAAAATTATAGGGTCTTGAATATTTCTACATAGCCATATCACCCAAGTACAATAATTTCTTTTCCGGAAGCTCGATGTGCATACTTTTTTGTGGTATTTGAGAGCCTTGTTTTTTTATATAGAGAGCATGTATTTAGTATTTAGTTTAGTTGTACATAAATTAATGCAACCTTCCAGTGGGAAAGGGGTGGTTGTTTACTTGCGGTTGAGAGGTTGAGATTAATAAACAAACACGAAAAAGTCTTTTCATATTTCACGTGGATGTTCATCTGGTTTAATAATGGTACTCTGATGGTTTAATGTAAATCATATTAGGCGTATTGAAACTATATAAAGAATATGCAGAGATTTTGCGTATAATTGCAAGTATCTTTGCTGCGAATTTGTGAAACAAGTATGCAAAAATGGTGTCGTTGCAGGGAATTCTGTGATACCACGTCATCATTGATCATCCTTTAATTTTTACATTTGTTGATACTGTTGTGCGGAAACAGTATTACACATCTGTTTCTAGTTTTTGTTAATAACCTCCATTTGTTTGTGAATATTGTAAAACAGTTAAGAGATTTGGATTCCTCTTTAAATTATCCATGTTTTCATGTATGTCTCGAAATAATTTTATCCAAAACAGGGAACAGAAATTTTTTATAGGCAAAATTACAGCAATGGGAAGTTTTCTTTTATGTCTTCTGTAGGTGATATGAGGAATTTAGAAGTCCAGATTCGTGATTTTTTATTGGAAACCCCTTGATTTTCTCTAAAATTTCATGTAATGTACATTTTCTATTCTTTTATTTTTCTCTTAATACTCACATTTTGCATCCTCACCCAGGAATTGCAACTATTGGCAAGTAAGGGCTGCTGTGTAGCTCTCCTACCTCTGTGATACAGCAATCATGATCTGCAAAATATTGGTACAGTAACTACATAAAAATTTTCTCAAACTCCTTCCCAAACACTCTTTTTTAAGCTAAAAGGCAAGCATGAATAGTTGAATGTTTCACGTTTATGGGAATTGTAGTATGGAATTAGTATGCAAGACCCATGATGGTATAGTCACATGCAGAAGTTCATAAACCAATTTTTTTCTGCAGTTGTAAAGGCCTGGCCAATGGGACACATTATATTGTTGTAGCCCTATTATCTTTCTAAGATATGCAAAAAATTTCAAATCAATATCTGTCATATGGCAGTGCGAGTCAAAAATGTTAAAAAGGTAGAGGCCTAAACGGAGAACTCCTGAGCAAATTGACAAAAGTTGTGTCAGTAAATTATCAATCCTGAAACTGGAAGTTTTGGAAACATGATCTTGCATGACCTTTGCCATGACCAAATTGCCTGACTTGTGAAAACAATAGAATCTAACAGCTGCGATTAATGTGTTGCAAAAGATGTCCATAATGTGGACTCAATTTCAAGTAGCTAAAATGGCTATGTGCTTGATAAATGACTTTAATCATTGAAGAGAGGTGTATTGCAATGCCTGCACAGTAAAATCCCAAGTATCCCAAATGATGATGGTCCAAAACCTGAATTGTGTGTTATAAAGTATGAGTGTGCCAAAATCCAATAATAAAGGAAAAATCTAAAAAAATTGAGCATTGGGTTTAAGATATTAAACTGTTGGTGATTGGGTTGATTTCTTTGTTGGGATCAAAATAATAATAATTATGAAACACCCCAACAACATTTGTTTCCCCAAACCTTATCCATCGAAAGCAAAAACATGGAGAGCCTTGCCACAGTATTCAAAATGATAACTGAATATGTTATGTTCAGACACTCATTGTCATGAGGCCAAATGGTCAATGGTAGCCGACGTCACAAAGGGCTCCAGAAACAAAGAGATAGTATTGAGCACAGACTCTGAATACCTCACATGCTACACCATGGTCATAATCAGTAAATTTCATCAGCTATTCAGTTCAGTGAATAAAAATTCCTGAACTGAAGAAAGGAAGTACCACACGCATGTCATTTCTGACATCGTGAAAAGGTTCTTTAATGAAGATCCATGTCTTTTGCAAGAGTTCCTTACAGGAAAGAAATTTTGTAACTAAAAAAATATAAGGACATCTTTGAAAAAATAGGTATTCAATGAATACCTTGAATACCCCTCAGCACCGTCCCTGCCTGGATATAATACTCAGACCATCACAGCTAAAACCATTAGCTGGTAGATTGCAAACTAAAAATCAAATTTCAAATTGTAGAAGACAAGAAAGAGAGGATTTCATGTTATAATAGTGCAGAAATTCAAAATGACAAGTAAATAGCCTGTATACATTTTTCAGTTTTGTAACAAAAGGTCCTACATTTTCAAATGCTCAGAATATCAAATATGATACAAAACTGACAGGTAAAATAGCATGTCAATTTTGGGGGCTGGTGGTATAATATATATCTATATTGCCCTGTGACTAAGGAACACCCCTAGCTGGTATCTGAGCAGTAGGAGGGAACCTGATTGGTAAAGTTTGTCACCCACTCTACACTACAGCAAAGTTAATGGAGCCCTAACTGTCTTCTTCTCTGAAGCCATGGTCTTACTCAGACTCTTATTTTAGCCTTCTTCCTTCTTTGCTTGACAGTAAGTGCCAGAATTAAACAGGTAGCAACCACTTTTCTCACTGTCTATCTGTTGACAAAAAACAAAAAGGATAAGGACCAGTTGTAAAAGGATGCATGCAGTGATGCTGGAAAAAGGGGTGCAAGGAAAGCAGATGCCCCTTGCCCCTCCTTTGAATTGAAAACAACAGATTAGATGCAGCTTGACACGGTCTATACAATGGCAAAACATTGGCTGTTAAGGACAAAGAAAAAACTGTCCAAACGTAATAAAAGAAGTTATAATGAAACATCTTAACCTGAAACATACACACTTCTTAAATGAAACATAGCTACCACTCTTGACCAAATTGTAGTACCAAAAGGTCCTTTATAGTTCCAACATTTTTATTGCACATTAAGTGTTTTTGCTTTTATAGGAGCACAATGGCTGTTATGTACAGAGACAGTACACTCAGAAACAACTCTTGATTTGAAGAACGTGAAATAGGTTACCTTATGACCCAGACAATGTACCATGTTGTCCTGGTTGTGCAATAGTGTCAGTCTTATTAACAAGCCCTTAGCAAGTTTGTTAGATTTCTGTTTCAATGGGTAGTTATTTGAGTTGTATATTATTTAAAAGATTGCACAGCTACAATTGATGCCATGAGGTCTCTGTTTACTCATTATCATATGTGTCAGATAGTGGTTAGTGACAATGGACCTGAGTTTACATCCAACAAATTTAAGGATATCTTGCTTTTCCAATGGAGTCAAACATATTCTCTGTCCTCCCTACCCTCCAGCTTCAAATGGCCTTGCTGAGAGACACGTTCAAACCTTGAGGCACATGTTTTTGAAGAGTATATCTCAGTGTAGCTTACAGCATACAGTTGGTTAAGCCTGGTACCAAAGTAAGTCTCAAGCCAGCCAACTTCGAGCAAAATTACAACATTATCAGCACAGCTCTGCTTGAGCCTTTGATCTATACCAACATGTTTGATGTCCGTAGATTTATAGGGGGCAAGGAAAGATGGATTCTAGGCACCGTAGTATCCGTGAAAGGTCCTTTGTCTTATCTAGTTAGAATTGTAAAGAAGATATGTGCATGGAGTATACTTGATCTCTGATGACAGTGTCAGTTTAGATGAGTCACCAGGAACTACCTCAGATAGAACTTCAGGTGAAAGAGACAGTCCTGATATTGAATTTGATAGAGGTAGTGAAGACAAAAACACAACATTCTGATTCTGCACAAATCGCCACTGAGTCATGTTCTGATGTTGGACCTAGTAATGTGACAAGATCTTGACGAATAGTTGCCCCTCCCGTAAGGCTGAACTTGTGAATTTGTTGTAAAGTTATGTTTACACCTAGAAGCAAGGAATGGTGTTCCTTCTGTAATTAAAGCTCACCATGTGCAAACAGGAATCATGTAGGCAGTAAATTAGTTTTGTTTCCTGTATATAGTTTATGTTTCTGTTCCCTGTAATTGTTCTACCTGTAAAAATATTCCCATTATAACTAAATAAATTTGCTTGTAAAGTAGCATGTTCACAGTTGGTGGTTGTATGAATACAAGTGTATTATTGACATCAAGGCCTCCTGTTTCTTGTACGACTCTGGAAGTTCAACTACTCTGTCTCATCCAGACCAGTATATAACAGAATTAGTGATGAATTCATACTTGTAATCATAAGCAATTTAAGCTGAATGCAATAAAGTAACTGATATGGCATTGCTATAAAGCTTCCAACGCCTCATCTGAAGACTCATTTGGCATATCTTTATTCTTTTTACGTATTGGTAACATGTTCTTTCCTGTGGCAAAGATAGCATCTTGCATTAATCAAACAGGGATACTCAATAGTAAAATTCTTGCAATGTTTGGGTCATTTAAGTTTATGAGAGTTCTTTTTTAGCAGAATGCAAACTGGGTCTAACAAGACTTCTCATAGCTCAAAACTAATTTAATAATTTTATAACTGAACTTATTAAAATTAAAATTTGAATTTAAGGTGTTCAATAATTGAATTTTTAAATAGTTCATTAATTCAATAATTGATTATTGTCATATTAAAGCTTCTTTTCACTATATTTTAGGTGACTATTGAGTTATCATGAGCCAAATTGATAATCAGCACAATGACATTGACCAGGATGAAGAAAGCAATAAGGTAAATAGCTTGTGTCTTGTATATTCACCAGAAACACTTTAACTTTAATTTCAACACTGTGAATAAGTTATACTTGACCTCTCTGAAAGTTATCGTAGATGTCTGTGTATATTTGTTATAACTTACAAATAGTGATATAATGCATATAGGTTTTTCCTCTGTTGTTGTCAGATTTTAAGGGTTGGTAGCTGTGATTCTTCATCTTTCCAAGACCATCCGAACCTCACTACCACCATCTAACTGCATATCTCAGAACACCTCCGAAAAGGGCCATATCATTTAAACGGTAGAGGAAGAGGGGCCAAAACCGGACATTGTTCCTCCTGATGATGTTCTGACGTGTTGAAAATGCATCTCGTAGTTTCATCCAGAAATGGAGCGGATGGTCTTGCAAGGCACAAACACCTTGTTTACATCAATCTTGTATTCTGTATTTAATCTGCCAATATGTCCTACTTCCAGCCAAGTGTTCGACTGAAGCAACATTTTTTCGAAGTCGAAGTTGATGATAGCCCTAACCTCATCAGAGTTAAAGTCAAATGTAGGGATTTTGTGATTATCTGTTACTTGAAAGAGCATAATATTTTCTATCAGTTTTCAATATGAATGCATGATATATTTACTTAGTGGGACTAACCTATCATATGGACTTTGTTTTTACTATCTTGAAAAGAACCATTAATTTTATATTACCAGTCTACAGAGAAAATTTTAATGTAAGTAACACATGTTACAACAATTGCTTAAGGTCCCAAACACGTGTGTAAAGATTAATTTTTAATGCATAAAAGTGACTGTGAAATGAGCTCTAGTCTTTATGCATTTATTAATCTTGATTGTAAATACTTTAATTGTGTTAATTGTCTTAACAATAATGAATCACACTGCTAATAATGCATGTCGTTAGCATATTGCCAAGTTCAGTTACTTGGTAGCTCTCATGAAAGATCCCATTAAATCTCACTCTGCCTATGCTTTGACCACAAATTTGAATGCCTGCTTTCAACCCACACTTGGCATTCCTAAGTTGACTACATCATTTCAAATCACCCTGCAGTACCAGTGTATGCGCTAACCTCATATAACCGTACCAATGTGTCTTATACATTGAAGGTAAAACTTCGACGTTAACTTTTTGGAGTCAAAATTAAAAATCTTTTTGTGGTACAAAACTTGAAAATGGCCTTGAAAATTTGCGACGTTGTGCTAAAATCATACTTAAAAGCTTTTTTCGTCTGACACTTTTCAGAGTATGAAACGTCAGAAAGGAAAGTGTACGTATATGGCAGCCTATTTATACAAAACATGTAGCAAAACTAGCCAATCCTAGGTAAGAAAGAAAACAAAAAAGACAAAATGAAGAGATAAAACATTATTGGAAGAGTCCAAGTGAAAAAATGAACTCTTTCTACCTACAGAGTACTGGTTTTCTTGTTGTAATGTAGACAGACTCCAACACACTTAGATGAAAGGACGATCTAGCTGTACCAATTATCTGAAAATTCTTGTCCTTATACATTTTGGCGCATTCTAAATTTTCTAGTAAATGTTGACCTATGGCAGAATCGCATGTTTTGTCAGTCATTTTGCTTTGCAAGTGCGAGATGGTTGTTCTCTAATTTTCAATTCTCCTATACTTTTGCAACTTGCCGTGCATATTTCTTGTCTCTTGTTTTTTAGCTGTGATGGCTCTTTCAGATACCATGTCTTGATTGCTGACCCAGTACACCTGTATAATCTGGTGTCAATAACCCTACATTTTGTATGTTTCAATTCTCCTTGCATTCTCTTTATTCTATGTCCATTTCTCGGCCATAAAAAGCTACTGAAAGATACTGAACAAATTAACAGTGAAAGTTTTTCAGTTTGAGACTAGTGTCTCTTTTTCGAAATTCTTTGCACTCCAAAAACTTTACATTTTCCTGTAAATTCAGTTCTTCATTCCTCAAAGTTTCCTCCATCTTCTACCATCTGTTTGTCGAGATATGGATACTGCTTTACATATTCTAAACTCTGCTCCTCTGCTTGCATACTTTTTATGGTAGAGAATGCAGGGATAGTTTTAGCTACAGGAGGTAATGTGCCATTTGGACCACTGACTTTATCAATCATCTCTTAAAACTTTGAGACACACTGTACTTGTGATTCGTATATCCCTCTCACTAATGTTTTCTTGTTTATATATTAAAGCACTCTCGTATGAATTATAAGACAATATTGTATGTGTTCTATACTAGTGGTACGCACTTGAGGAATTGAAAGAAACAACCAAAATTCCGATCGACAACCAATCTGATTCAGACAAGGAAGATGATGTGGATGAAATGGTTCCTATTGAAGACATTGAGAATTTATCATATACTACTGAGAGGTTTTATGAGATTCCCAGGAGTTTGGAAAGAAGAAGGCCTTTGACCACAGTGGGAGCATCAAGCCTTGATGATATAACTGATACAGGTATTGAGGTGCTTGAGCTCAGTCCAAATTTGGAACAGGTAAGAAAAATCATGTTTGTAATATTGGTGAGTACTCCTTCAATGTTTGAAGTAAAGCAGATTTGGTAGTACATTGAACATTTTTTATCATACCAGCCCTTGTTGTGAATAAAAAGAAGACATAGGCAAGAGTCCTAGCCTTTTGGAGGCTTGCAACATCAACACATTGAACAGAAAGAGCCTTGAAGGTTTCTACCAGAGTTTGACCAGGTTTGACCACTGATACATCAAACCTGGTCTTGCCACTGCAAATTTGACACCTTTCCTATTGAGTACAGTAACAAGCCTCTACTTGTATATTGAATTCTATGGCATTTATATGACTAGAATGCAGTCAACATCTAGCTTATAGTTTACATCATACCTCTTTGTTACTTTTGCTTCCTTTGCATGTGTGATTACCTCCCATTGCTTACAATGTTCATTGGCTCATGTATGCCATTGTTGCCATGAGAATAATCTAATTGGAAATTTTTGCAACAATTTTTAAAGTATTTTAGTAGTTTCAGAGAACCCTTATCCACCCTACAAAACCTTGAGAGAAAGATGCAGTTTTGACTTATAACTTAACCCCCATTTAATCCAAATTTATAGTGGATTATCATTTACAGCTGGGAAAGGTGAATAATAACCAAGGCTCCAGCCAATAACAACACCGACATCTTACTTTGTAACTTTTGAATTGATAAGAACATTTTGACGTTGACGGCATACACTTTGTGTAACTTTTATGTTAACTATGTTAGAATCATAAAACACAACAAAAGCATCACACGGTATTCTTAGAAAAATCTCCTGAAGGATGAGCTAAACAGTGTTGTAGCCATCAAGATGTAGATTTCCCTTCTTACTTCAATATGTGTACCACACTCTACTCTTATAAAGCACTGCTGGATTACAGATATATTGAACCATGGAAATACATGTATATAAAATATAATATCCATTATATAATATTTATAATGTATATTAACCATCATTAATAATATTACACCAATAATTTGATAGTTTCCATCAATGTCTCGTATAAAAAGGTTGCCTTATATTTCTATCCTTTCCTTTCTAAAGATTCATACCCTGAAGATTGTCAGATGAAAGAAGTATTTAATTAAGTTTGTCACACAT
>JANTCA010050629.1:0-18052 GCA_024741275.1 Chironex yamaguchii
AAGACGGTTGTGAACAGCAACAAGAGAAGGACGGTTCTGAGCAGCGACATGAGAAAGACGGTTGTGAAGAGCGACAGAGAAAGGAGGTTGCGGAGCGAACAAGAGAAAGCCGTTTGTGAACAGGAACAAGAGAAAGACTGTTGTGAGGAGCGACAAGAGAAAGGCGATTGTGAACAGCAACTAGATAAAGACGGTAGTGAACAGTAAGAAGAGAAAGACGATTGTCAACAGCAGCTAGAGAAAGACGGTTTTCAACAGCAACAAAAGAACGACGGTTGTGAACAGCTACAAGAGATAAAAGTTTGCGTAACCAACAAGAAAAAGGAGGTCGTGAGCAGCAAGGAGAGAAAGACGGTTGTGAACAGCAACAAGAAAAAGGTGGTTCTGAACACTTACAAGACAAGGATGGTTTTGAAGAGCGACAGGGAAAGGAGGTTTGGAGCGAACAAGAGAAAGCCATTTGTGAACAGGAACAAGAGAACGACTGTTGTGAGGAACGACAAGAGAAAGGCGATTGTGAACGGCAACTAGAGAAAGACTGTGGTGAACAGTTAGAAGAGAAAGACGGTGGTGAACAGTTAGAAGAGAAAGACGGTTTTCAACAGCAACAAGAGAAAGACCGTTGTCAACAGCAAAAAGAGAAAGACGGTTCTGAACAGTGACAATAGAAGGCCATTTGTGAACAGCAACAAGAGAAAGGTTATGAAGAGCAGCAAGAGATAGTAGTTTGCGGAACAACAAGAGAAAGCAGGTTGTGAAAAGTAATAGGTGTAAAGAGTTAGTGAACAGAGAAGAGGAAGTTGTGAACGGCAACGAGATTAAAGAGGTTTTCACTCTATGATGACAGTCCCCTTTTTTATTTGTTTTTGACAGAAGGTGAAGTGATGCTCTGGTCTCTTGGTTACCGAGATACGTTTTAAAGAGGTAAATGTAATGATGTCATAATTGACGATTACCTCACTGCAATGTTCGGCAGCGTTAGTAGGGTGCATCAATTAAGCTAATGGATCAAGGTTACTAATTCTAAACTTTTGTACTCTTCCACACTATTCCACAACAGGCGTTTTACAGTGTATTAATAGACAGCTTGAACTCAGCCCATTTTTGCAGCCAAACTGAGCCATAGTGGTAAGCCTGAGGGATGTGTTGACGTTAAACATGTGTGTCGCAAAGATGCTTGCAGGTGTTTGTACAACAGCGTTACCTGAACCATAGGAGGGGCATAAACAATTTTGAAGACTCAGCTACAAGCAGCTATAAGAACGTACACCACAAGGGATGAAGTAATATGTGAAATGGCAAGAATATTACAATTTGTAATTATAACAGGGCAGGCAAGAGTTAAATTTGGGATATGAACCTGATATTCTTGGGGAAAAATAACTTTGACCTCAGATATAGACCCCCAAATTACACCCCTTTCGCTCTAGAGTGTTTGTTTTGCCCCATTTACCTCAACAGCATACAAAGGTGGTCGGCTGTCGTCCTCAATAACTTTACTCTCAAGAAGTTCTTACAATATTGCCCTGATTAAATTTATAGTTTTTGAAATTGTCCTGGAATGAGAAAAATACAGGGGATAATTTAATGTCGTCGCGAACTTTTTATCTGCTATTTCTTGATGGAATTATTTATTTGACTTTACAGCTGGTCCTGATATGAATCAATAAATTTGTACGTAAGTGATGAATTTCAACCAGATAACAAAAGGAGCATCGAATTTGCAGCAAATTGGTTTGGATATTTTCCTCTGTCTAGGTTTTGTTTTCAAGTAAAGAATGTTTACAAACACACATCAGCACCAGTGTATGTTTACTCCTCTCACCCTGAAAGAGTTGTTTCTGTCGTGCACCTCACTTTCGTATGCAATTTTATGACAATACCTGCGGTGGATTTTTGAATATCCTGTGGCACAGTGATCATGCTTTTTCACTATAGTTACGTTTATTGCAGTTTAATAACATTTTCTAAAACTAAGTATGGACTTAATTTCTTCATTTGAAAGAACTAGCGATGGATTAATATCTTCGCTAAGTTGATGATTTTGTCGTTGTCTTTCTGCTTGACTGTTTATCTGTTTATTTGCCTTTTCGTTAGTAAAATGGTTAAAATATGTTTTGACTATATGGTTCTGAAATTTTTATGGATGGTCGTATTTTGGCTGGTTCCAGGTGATTCCTTTTTGGTAATAGATGCCACTGTTTGTGACCCAGTGAATTGTAAATGTTCGATTTGTCAGGAAATGAGAGTGAAGTTAGAGAAACATTGAGAAACAAATCGTACGTCCAAGTTGGGGGCCAACCCACAACTGCCTACCATAAAGGCAGAATTCTACCAGGACGTTGTTTCTCAGAAGGTGAAATTGGGATGTCATGATTTGCAAAATTGTGTTATTGTGTCAAACCACAACTAAAGTGGAAGTCCTCGTAGGGGAAACCCAGTTATCGTGAAACACGTTTGCCTATTTTTACCTCTGCCAAGGAGTTTATGTTTTCATAGGGGTCTGTTTGTTGGTTGACTTGTTGCTAAGCAAACTAGGTCGAAAACGTATGAACATATTATCCTAAAATATTTTAGTCTGGTGGTATTCTGCTTGGCTCGAACTGTTTCTTTTTTGGTGATTATCGGAATGAAATCCTGATTTTTGCATCACTACTAATTTACCAAGTTACTTTTTCCACGCAAGGCATTGCGTTGTCATGTAAAATTTGTCACCCCTAATTGCTAAGCTAATGAAAAGTGTACTGTTTTCTACACGGCATTAGTTATCTTCTTTATTTTTGCTTAGAAAACGACTTCCTCTAAAGGTATTTCGTATAGCTCGTTATGCTTAAAAGAGCCTGCCGTAAGTTTTTGTCCAGCAATACAGCTTTGATTTACAGTCGTAAACCCCGGTTTCGACGCTCTGTTGCTCATTACCATAACTTTACTTCTGTTTGCTAATGGCTGATGAAGACGTATATGAAGACGATGCAAAAATTATCTTTTGCTATGTTCTCCAATAATCCAAAATTCAACCAACGTTTTAGGCTTAATTTAGTTTGAAGTAGCCTCTGCAGTTTATCCTCAGTTAAAGGTCAAATTAGTGGCGTCGCATTTATTTAGTTTACAATGGTTCGTTATTTCCCGCCAAAAAGGTAACTGGCGAAAACGCGTCACCGCAGAATTGAGAAGAACAAAGATAGATTGTTTTATGTGGCGTCAGCACTAAAAATGGCTGCCTGTGGGCTCAAGAGGGATTATTTGCATTATACAAGTGTCGAGAATCTCGGATGTTTGTACCATAGATATAAAAGGACCTTTTATATCTATGGTTTGTACATGAAGTGTTTTTTTTGTATAGGACAACGGCTGTTTCTCGTCTGACATTCAAGGATGCGATGTTAAGTTAATCCTTGGTTCATCTCAACTATGTCATGTCGGTAATTTTCACTACGCAAGGAATAGAAAAATAGTTTAATATGAATAAAAGGTCAGGTAGCACCTACATGGTTAGGCTTTCAAAGTTTGTTAGACTTGGCACCGAGATCAAGTACCCAGCAGTGATACAATCAAATACTATTTTTCCATTTACAAACAGGTCTAAATCCTTTCAACAAAATATACAGTATATTTCTTCTAGCGTTGGGCCTAAAAGTCTGGCAGCCTCTGTTCGAGTTTCAAGTGAAAGTGTGAAAAAGCACCCAATTGAGGCAGGACGTACGCCATGAATGGTCTATCAGGTTGTTTACTATACTTAAACAGGAGTAAATCGGGTAAATAGAGTAGCATTACTGTTACTTGCCGTGTTATCATTAAGTTTTGGGTCATTCTCACGACATGTTGTGTAACGGGAGGTGCCTATTTGCGTTTCCGTAGCAACCGGGTACGCAGCCGTGCAAGCACAAGTATGCTCACAAATTATGCTTTTTCTCCCATAAATAATACACGGAAGCATTATGTACAAATTAAAAATATCATGGTATGATACGGTCGGGAGGCTTTTCATATAACATTCCTGCATGTAAAGCGAGCAATTGACTACTACGACATTTCCTAATTTAGATAGTGACAACTTGGCTGCGATATCTGGCTAGCGACAAAATAGCCTAATCTGCTAAATTTCCTTTAGAGAAACAATATTCCGTCTGAGGGTAGCCAATAAAACAATAGAAAAACTTATTTGAAGGCATCGACATCGTAGACCACATTAGGGGTGACAAGCATAGGTGGGCTGGACAGTGGACGGTCTCTAAAAGAACAGACACCAGGTGGACAACCGGCATAACAGAATGGTACCCAATGGATCATAGACAAGGTAGACCAAAAACACATTGGCGAGATGAATTGCTAAAGCATATAGGCCAGCAGTGCAAAGGAGAGAGTTATGTGGAACTCATGTAAAGAGGGGTTCCTCCATTGGGAGAGACGTGCCTTGATTGACTGATAGATTGATTGATTGGGCTGAAAGCAGTGCAAGAAGCAATTTCAGTTTCAGAGTTGCCTAAAACATAATTCGGTCGCTTTTGATGGAAATTTGTCGTACATTTAAATTAATACTAGTTTAAATGTCGCGAACGAGTTAAAAATTCAGACAAGCGTTCAATTTGTGCCTGAGACAGACATTTAGCCGAAGCACAATGCTTAAATTGTCGCTTACTGACTACGAAAGAGCTTTCCGTTACGTTTCTCACAAGCTCTGTTAGCGGCACCCAGTAATTATATTTTCATTTAAAGAGAAATCAATTTACAACAGCGAAGGTAGCTATCTCTTTCCGCTAGCGTTCCCAACTAGTCAGCTCGCCCGTCATGTTTACTACTAACCGTCCTTTCCATTTTAAAATAGTGTTTTGCCACCAGGCGCGGGTGATTGTCTTGCCAGGAAAAGGGAACTGACAAGAAAGTGTGACCTGTGAGGGTGAGGTATTTTCACCTGTGGTCAATTTTCGGAGGTAAAGGGTATTCGACTTCGACTTACAAGATCATAGTCTCGTTCACAGAAACCGCGTTGACTCACTTAACTTTACGAAGTACGTTAAACTCGCAGTACACTCGATACTCTTAAGCTAATCGGAGCAAAAGCTAGTAGTCTACCATTAAGCCAATGATTGGGCAGAAGCATGTCGAAAATTCGCGGATAGATCTTTTTTGTATCTAAAATTCTGACAAAACTACGAAGTCTTATGTGCTTTCAACTAATCCAACAGCAATTAATTGTTCTCAATCGATTTTGACTCATATCTGTGATCAACGTTTCCATTGAAAAGACATTGGAGAGAGTTTCTTTGCACAAAACCATTCATTTGTAGGAAATGACAAGTCTAACTGTCTTTTAAAAGAAAATGCTTCAACACAATGAAATTCATCTTGATGTATTTAAGTTCTGTAGTACCAACAATCAATTTAGAAGTAGAAAATACTGCCTTCTTTGTACTCATGAGCTTCATATTGAAGTTCTTGAAATAGATTCGTTTAAATCAACAGGTTGCACTTTGCTTTGTACAACACCTCCCGCCTTGGTTTCTCGGCTGGATTATAACATTGTTATTATAGCTGTCACAATTAATTGACCGAATCTTCCTTTTTTATTTCGTCCAAATAGCCATTTCCATCGCTTGATATCTGTAATGCTGGGCAATACACAAGCAATTTTCAATGTACATTTTTTTTTGAAATTAGATTCCTGAAGCAGGTGCCTCACAAAATATGGCTTTGTCAGTTACGATAGAATCACCTTATATTAGTAATTAACTCCGGGCAGGTCTCATGAAGACGAAAAATAATCCTTTGTAGCCTTCACGCTCAGATAATGTCTAAACCTACCCAAACAACTGAGTATAGTAACAAGAATTTTTCAATGCAACATCAGGAATTTCCGTCAATCTTCGTTGCGCCTTCATTTGTCTTACAATAGTCAATGTTACGTCTTTTTACATTTCTGCATAAGACTACATGAAAAGGATTACGTTTGCAAACAAACCCAAAGAGATTGGCCAGAATACAAAATTTATATGCTAATGTTGTAATCTGACTTCTCATTTAGAGAAAACGAACATGGTCCGCTAACTTTTGACATACAAAGCCTCATTCTGTCCCATGAGTAAAGCCTGTATTCGCGGATGGATAGCTATCTTCGCCAAACGGGCAGCAAAAAAACAACTTGTTTACCTTATTTTTATAGGCTAGCCCAAAGCCACTGATTTACCGTAAATCACGACGTATGCAGCGTTTAATATTCTTGTTTTTCGATTTTCTGGTTGAATCTGCTTACAGGGCCAGCAGAGTTTAACTCCGGACACTTTTGTTATAGACATCACTGAAGCCCTTGCCACTGTGCCACTCTGATGACATCTTTAATCTGTTTAATCCTCATATTTTGGTTTATCCTGATGCCTGTATTTGTCGCTTGATATCTATTTACATCATCAAGAAACATGAGATTAAATCACCAAATACTGCTTCCGAAAATGAGGATCTAACCCCGACGTCCCGAAATTGGTTTTGTCTGCTTTTATGGACAGGTAAACTAATGTACTGGCAAAAGATCAAAGTGGAAGCATTTTATTCTACATTTATGTTTACGAAGCATTTTCAAAGCTGGCGACTGAAGTATTAAAATGCGAAATTGTACTGCAAAGTGGAGGGTTGTTGCTTGCTTTTTTTTTGGTATTTTTTCAACACGATAGATAACGGGTGTAGATGGAAGCAATTTTTTAGTCCACGCCAATTATCTGACTAGTCTCTGCTCTTTCACGAATTCTCTTACTCTATCTTTGTTTGTTGGCTTTATTCTTTTAAATTAATTTCTCTGTTTTTCCATGCCCAATCGATATATATGTGTTGTCTTCCTTCGATAGTCGTGAAGTTTCGATCCTGTGAGATTTAAGTGATCAGTACGTTTACTTTCGCTATCTTTGCTTTACTGAGTTGTCCATCCTTACACTGGTACTCAAAACCTTTCAGCAAACAACCAGATTTTTCAAAACTTCTATCTAAACTCTGTCTTAAAGCAAATGAGGTTTAAGAACTTCTGCTTCTTGTCTTGAGCTTTTAACTGGAACTGGTGGCTATCCTACTGCTTTCGTCTAACATATAATTTCAAAATTTCAAGTCCAACATTAACATTTACCTTTCTTCTTGATCAGTCTTCCTATTTACTGTTCTTTTTCTTACCTTTGTAGCTGTTGACCCAGTAGTGGCCATGCGATGTTGTGATGAAAGAAATAGTTAAGGAGCATTCATGATATATTTATGTACCGACTAGGATTTGACTTTCCACTCCAGTACCACAAAGGATTGCACTAATCTGCTGTGGACTTCTTGATTCTTATAGAATTTTCGTTTTCAGATGATTTTTAAAACTTGGATGCATTTTGGACTCGGTATGACAATTCGATTGATTAAGATTTACAGCGTTACAGCAACACTAGATGGAAAGTGCAGTCTGATGATGGACTTGATTGTAAGAAATGAAATGACCAGTTTACATATCCCTTTAGTGTCCCTTTAATATAAAAAGTGATCATCGTTTGAATTCTTATAACAGTGTGCAATTGATTTGTTTCTTAATGCTCAGTTTTTGTGAATTGTTTCACCTCGGCTGATGATTATTTTACAGTGCTTTCTATTTAACAGTTCAATCTCCTACTTCACTGTATTGCCCGACATATTCTTGGGATCTCTGGAATGTCTGAAGAAGCACTATATGTCACCAAAATGATAGTATTATTAATTCCCTTCAAGCCAATGTTTTCTCAAAATGGAAGTGACTGAAAAAATACCACAAATACAGACATACCTACTTCTCCACTCAACAGGCCACCTCGAATAAGGGAGCTTGCATTGAGCTATTGGTGATGTCTTCTGCTAGAGTGCCAGGATAAGTATGTGGCAAAATGGAAAGTTTTTCTGCTCATACGCATGTCGCGACAGCTCCTGTTGTAAAGTGACTGTACGATAAGCAAAATTTTTGTGGTTCAAGACTCAGATTGATCGACATTTTAAATTAGACTCACCAGATTATTCGTGTTCGTGTATTCTATGTACTTGTGTATATGTGTGTGAGTATGTATGTGTGTGTGTTAGGGAAGAAAATACTTCCTATTCAATGTGTGTTTCGTGAGGACTCTTTGGAATGGTGAGAGGCCACTCGCCAAGTACTGCCACAGCACGTCCTTACCTGTTGCGCAGTCTACAGCTGGTGTATTTTTGTTCTCGTTTTTTTCTGAATCACGAATGACTGTTCCTGGCAGCAGTGAGACTGCTGACCCACCTGTCATTCTCAAACCGATACGAAGATTTAAATCCGGTTGACGGATTCCTTGCTGATGAACAGTTAAGGAGAACAGTTAAGGAGAACATACTTCCTGTTCAATGTGTGTGTGTGTGTGTGTGTGTGTGTCTTTCGTGTGCGTGTGTGTGTATGTTTGAGAGAGAGAGGAAGGAAGAATGAGTACTGGTGTAAATGCCTCTGAAATTGACATTGTCTTATGTTTGTCTAGGTTATTTTATTGCCATTTCTCGTATTTTTTATACACGTCTCCTCAATGAAAGCTCATTAATAGGGGACGACATTGTACGATTGTAAGATATTGATTCAAACCAAGTTTAGGCAATGCTTTCTTTAGGTTTGCAATACTACCCACGGTGAGACAGACTTTTTTGTTTATTTTGGCTATGTCGTCAGTTCAATACATAAAAGTTTTAAAAACGTTTATCTCTGATCCGATCATCGGATTACATTACAGTATGTTTTATCAAGGGCGGTACCGATAAGGTAGTCATCACAAAATTTGTCATAAGCACATAAAATCTTCCTGGTGTAGTTAACTGCTGACAATACATGTTTACAATCAGAGTTCTTACAAAAGCCACATACGTCGTGGCGTCTGGCCGTGGCGTCATGACGTTCGTTGTCTATGCTACCAAAGGAATTGAGAAACTTAAGCTTGAATCTGGCGTCTCAAGTCGATAATTCCGCTTAGCCAGAGAGAAAGCTCTATATCATGGTTGATAAACATGTACAGACACATGTGTGCTTTCTATCTTTGATTTTAGTAAGACATTGTTAACACTCTCCGACTGATCTCCTTATGTTAAGTTGTGTTGTGTTAAGGACTCAATTCGTAAACGTATTGTCAGTAAACTGGTGTAACTTTAGCCTCATTACTATGTTAAATTACCTTGTATTACGTCCTCTTATATCATTGATAACTGATAAATCAATGCGTTGTAATGCAAACGTGAATTGTACTATGCCATACCATGCTATAGCATCTAATATCATACCATACCACACTACTACTATCTTATCAAACCAAACTCAACACAGTGATTTCTGTCGGAAATCCTAAAAATAGTTGCCATATTTCGCACAATTTTCGTCATACTAAAATGCGATTTGATAAATTTGCTAATTTTTTGAGTTCTTTCAGAATCCATTACCAAAATCTACAACTTCCAACAATAAATGCTTCATGCCTTACCGCTCTGTAGAATACAACATTTTCAGTTGTGCAGTAAACAGTAAAAATTATAAGGATATCATACAAATTTACAAAACAACAAGCAAATATAAAACAATAGACTACTTTGCAACGCGACTGGATATACTGTGGTACGATGTGACACAATTCAATGCACTTATTTACAGTCCATGACCGTTACAGTATACGTTCAGTGTATTTCATTACGGGGCAATACAATACAATGAATACATGCAATGTAATATAGTTAAATGCAATGTATTGTAAACGATATGATGCGATACAATACAATGCAATGAAATGTAATAAATTACATTACTATGAAAACAATATAATATAATACAATGCAACACTATAAAGTACATTGAAATACTTTATTATACAATTTATGCAATATAATATAGTTAAATGCAACATAATGAATTCAATATGATGCAATACAATATAAGACAATAAAATGTGATTTTATCCAATATATTGAATACTATGTAACACGATACAATAAAATACAATGGAATACAATATAAAACAGCATAATACGATACATACTCAAGGTACGATAAACAGAAGGTATCATTTGGAAACTGACAGAGGCGTGGAAAGAATTTGTTCATAAATGTCTGACTGTCGATGCAGTCCTTATAGAGCTTTTGATACTGTTTCCTATGACGTTACAATGTATAAATTGCAAATAGTTGGAGTCCCTCGAAATTAAAACGTCTTGATGATGAACATAGCATACCGAGATTAGAGATGAGTTTAGATCAGCAAAATGTTTTGTGAATTGGGTTCCCCCAAAATCCTCGTTGTGTCCAAGTTGCATACAGCCATTTTCAATTACACACGTTGAGCAACTCAATGAGAGAAGCCTCCATGTGGCGAGCTTTGGATCATCTAGTCTCAAAATAAACGAATCTTTTCAAGTCCACTGTTATAGGCTTCTGTTTTTCCATTTCTTGCGAGGCACCGATACTGCGCAGGTCAACAACCCGTATTTCACTTTGAGAAGACGGTCCTGACAATAACTATACCAAGGCAGCCAGGGTACTATACAATCTGTCTCAAAACGTAAGCGACAAAGACGCCTATCCAGAGTAACGTAGCATCTTGGACATATCAGTCACGGCAATGCTTTAAAGGAATGATGTACAAAAACTGAGAAGAAGACATAAATTCAGTTTAAAGTAAATTGTATATTGCAGAGAATAGTTTTACATATCAGATGACAATGAACAGAAGAGAGAGAAAATACACAAACTTTCAATAGAAGATGTGTCAGACAATAGATTACTTTACATTTTAGAAAGGATTACCAGCAACATGCTGTTTAAGCAAATAACAAGATTTCAAGTTCTGTTAAAAATTTCTAAATTTTAACTGGTAATCTAGGGTGACCAACTCTCTCTGACAAAAAAACGGGACACTTAGGGATCCCGGGCTGAGGTTCAGGGAGGGTCGGATGGTCCTCTCCCTGACAAAGAAAAGTTTTCAAAATTGAGTTCAAAATGGTGCATTTTCGCTTAACAAAATGTGAACAAATCCGACTGTCATCAATTTACTCAATTTCCTTTGAAGTCATAGTTTGTCACAGACTTGATTTTGGACAAGAGCTTTTTGTCAGACGTCAATTCATTAAACATGTCCTTGCACGGCATATGTTCGTAGTTAATGAGCACTTGAAGGATTGCTTACACAGCTGGAAGAGTGAGTCTGTTTCGTTCAGCACTCCACTGATTGTCCATCAGGGAGAAGACTTTTGACGACAGCATTTGATGTTGGAATGGCCAGCAAAGAACAGATCAATTTGTTTAACTGTGGAAAAGGATTTCCTTGGAAAATCTCATCCCACTTGTGGGCAAGTGTCAAGTTTCACAAAGTCGTGGTTCTCTTTAGAGACTCTGATTTTCTCTTTGCAGAGAGTGACTTCATCGGACAGTTAATCGCTCAGCAGAGCCTGGACTGCGCGGGACTGCTGACGTTCTCAAACGTGAAGTTTTTGTTGGAACTCAAAGTCATCCAGTGACTCTGAGAGGCAACAGTCTGATCATGAAAGTCATACCATTTGCAGAGATAATCGATTGCAGTTTGGTAGAAATCCTGGACTTCCTCTTGGAATGTTTCAACAGCCTTGACATCTTTGACCTGATTCTGCTTCGACTTTGTGAGAATACCAATGAACTTCTCTCTGGAACGCTGCTCCAGTTTCATTTTCAAGCATCTCATTGCTTTATCAGCCTCATAGAGAGTAATTTCACTTATAGACACTTTGGCACTCCGGAAGACTTCCAGAGACTTTTGACGAAAAGGGGAGTAGACTTCGGCGAGTGTGTTCTGGAAAAAATTTCTGAGATGCTTTGGGCACTGATTCGCTGGAAGTGAAAGAAAGTAATCTTTCAAGGCTGAGAAAATCTACAGTACTCGATTGATGGCGACTATCAAAGTCAGCCAATGAGTTTTGGAGTGACGAAGAGTTTTCTGAAAAGTGATGTCCATGAAATAGCAGAATTCATTGAAAGCCTGCAGTCGATTTGTGGAAATGTTGAGCAAACTTGATGACAATCACATCTGGGTCGACAGAAAGCATGTTGGTGGAATGACAGGAAGAGTTCGGAGTGATGTGGGCAGGATGGCCTTGCGGAATCAAGCTTGGAATTTCCTCTGGGAGTTTGGAGAAAACATTCTCTCCCACTCTTCTGTTCACTCCTCCAAAGTTGGTGTTGCAGTTGTCCGCACCATATGCAACCATGCATTTCATTTCCAAACCACTTTCTTGAATCGATCTGGAAATGAAATCAAACAATATTTGAGCCGTTTCTCCAGGTATTTCTGCGAATTTGAAAAGCTTCGTTTTTATTCCACTCTGAGAGTCGAAATACCGAATCATCAGAGGAATAATTTTCTGATTTTTGTGATTTGAAGTGTCAGTGAGGCAAAAAAATGGAACCTGTCCTTCTTTATGAAAAGTCACGAAGTCTTCCACAGAATGAGGCGCAAGCACTCCAGTATAAGTGGCCTCTGCTATGGTTCTTCCACTTCCATATCTCTTTGCCATCTCGCTGTCAGAGAATAGACATGGAAGGAGTCCGTTGAGGCAGTCGTTCGAACGGAAGCTCTGGTTATGCTTTATCGTATGATATGACACAGTTTCTTCAGAGGCTACAACTTGCCAATCTGGAGGAGTAGATCGAACAACATGACTCTTTAAGCTCGATGACATGGTTTTCTGCTTCACGGCGTCCATGTGTTTTTTCGAGTTTTCATGCTGCTTCACATGTGAAATAGAGAAGCTCCCTCTGCACAAGTTGGACCACACGTCGTTTTCAAATTTTCCTCTCTTTAAGAATGGCTTCTCCGTGGTCCATTCATCCACAAATTTACGTTTTCGCTTTCCCATTTTTTGATAGGAAATGCACACAAACGTGACAAACGTGTAGAAGTTTTCGCAGCAAGAATTTTGTACAGAGCTGCAGACAGACTGAGTGAGTACCAAAAGGAGGAATGGAGCTGAGAACTCTTTCAGTGTTCTCCACATCATTCAATTACCAGCTACTCATTCATGCAATTGAAAGATTCTTTGTTTGAAAGGATTCTGCGGAACTTTCGAACATTTGACTACCAAATCTCACTGCGGTCGAACTGAAATTCTGACAAAACGGGACAAAAAAGGGACTACTGGATATCCCATATCGACCCTCCAATAAACGGGACAATCCTGGATAATACGGGACAATTCGTCACCCTATGTAAATCGTGATGTAAAAATGTTACTAGGACAACCGTTTACTACGACCACCCCTTTACTACGACCAAAAACGTCCTTTTGGGGTCTTCGGTAGCTATTTTTTCTAAGACCAGTCAAAATGTTTAGCGAGGCTGGTGAATAATAGCAGGCACAATCTGACAAACTCATTAATATTTTATTGAATATTTTGAGGCAAAGGCCATAGTGCAAAATTGTTGATTTATAGTGGATAAAGGTACAGTATAGATGTAATATAGTTTTAAAGCTGTATTTGGCCTTACCCCCCAAAGTAATGCCAAATTTAATACTCGACGTTTCCATGTTTCCATTTCATCATTTTTAAAACACAAAAGTTGTAAGAGCAAGAACACAAGGCTGTCAGTGAAAGTAGAAAAATCAAACCGAGGCAAGTTTTTTCAAAAATCTTTTAAATGCGATAAATTTAAACAAACAATCTTGCTTGCCCGGATTGAATCAATTTGCACATTGAGTGATGGTTTGTGCATTCTAATGAATAACTTTTCTTTTACTTTACAAGTTGCGGACCAAGGAGGGATGACTGGGCTGAAGCCGAGGGCCTCCAGTATTTAGGGCCCTCAAACATACTTCAAATGTATTCTTAAACAGGCAAACGATACTACGCAAGAGGGAAGATGTATGAGAGAATATAACTATTAGCAGTGCAGTGTGTAGGGAATTATTAGACATGCTACTTACTCATTTAAAACTATTTTGACAGACTAAGAGTCTTTCCTGTTATTAATTAAATAATGTGACTGTCTCATCTCTTTCCTGTAGTTAAAGAAGCTTAGTTGTTGTCTACGTTATTACTTCTGTTGTTTCGCAACCTGCTGCATGGTTTGCGAAACTTTGTTTTGCAGTCCGCTTAATTACAACATGCTAGATACTGCAATTATTGACCATCTTACTTGAATTATGAGACATAATTTTAAAATGATTTTTAAACAGCTGGTGTGTCCCTGCAAGAGAGTGGACTGCCTTTGAATTCGATATTTCAATTTCTGACACCTCTCCTTAAATTTGTCAAAAGCCAGCAGTCTGAATTTGGCTCATATAAAGAACGATAAATGCTCAAATCTGCAATCAAAGATCACAAAACATCTTGACCACAAAAGAACTTTCCATTGTTGAAGCATTTCTAGCAGCCACTGACAAATTATTTTCAGCTTTCCAACATGGAACAGAAGCATACAAGCACATATAAGACAAGATTGGTTTTCTTCCCAACTCAACGGAGCTCAGCCGTGATTGCATGAAAAGTGCACCTTATGAATTAATGGAAGAATATTTGCATGATTTTGAAGACTGTTTACCCTCTGAATTATGCCAATTTTCTCCTTTTAAGACTGTCAAAGGACAAAAGCAAAGTGGAGCACAATGCCTATTTCAAAGTACAAGCACAGAAATATATATGCTGTTGATTCTGGATCAGTTTACTGTAAATGCTCGATTTAGCACTCACTGTCGAATAACAACCCATCTCGAATAAGCACCCACCTAAAAATCTGAAATTATTAATAAGCGCCACTCTCTAAGAAGCAGCCATGGGCAAATTTGAATACAAATTAAAGGATTAAGATGGGGGCTTGTTTAAATAGCTTGCTATGTCAGTAAAGGAGACGAGTAACTCAAAAAATGCTTTCTGTTTAGAACAACCTTGCACATTCCTATTATTTTTCTTTCCTTCCCAGGACTTCATCTTTGACAACCTGTATTATTTTTTCTTACTTTTTCGTCACTGTATACTTTTCAGGAACCACAAGCCCAACTCCTCGCTTTCCTTCCAGATGATTGAATCAACAGCTAAAAATTGGTTAAGGAACTTGAGCACTCGACAAAGAAATGTTAACATGTCAAATGGATGTTAACAGGGATTTAGAATCGGTTAATTCCTCGCAAAATTTAAAATTCCGATGTAGAAACAGTCTGCCAGGGAAGATTTTTATTTTAGATAAGCAGGAGGATGACCACAAGTTCGTTGACATTGAAAATATTTATATGATATTATTCGCATATGTCTTCTATTTGATAATCATTTCTATTAACGTTACGTTTTTTGCATTACTCAAATGTTAAAAGGGACTATTCTCCCTAAAGTAGCATAAGATTGATGAAGTGAACAAGGCGAACATAAAGGGTGACTATTGCTACTTTGGATGAAACCTGTAGACCTTTGTGAATAACCATGCTAGGACTCAAAGCAACTGGAGGGTAATGAATGAATGACTTGTTATACACATGTACATAGTACAATTCTTCTCCTTTAACGAAGGGAAGAATTGTCAAAAAGTAAGCAAGATAGTATTTTTGAAATAAGTGCCCCTCTCGAATTATCATCCACCATAAAATTGGATAATTCGATAAACGCCCAGGGCGCCAACTTGAGCAATTGTGGCAAGTGTACCCAAAACATTCCACATGCTTACATCGTACTGAGTATCTACCTTTACATTATGGCATCAGACTGCATCGGAGAGGGATCAAGTTTAAACTCAAAAAGAATTAAGTCTGAAGTTGCACGAGGCAAAAGAGACACAGTCTGTTCTGTATCAAAAATGAAATTTTAAGCGCACTAAATTTTTCTTTCCCATAATAAAAGTTCCAAAACGTATATTTTAATGATAATGTCAAATTTAGTTGCATTTCACTTAAAAATCTGATTTTGTTTTTACAGTAGTAATTATTTTGATTGCAGCGCCCCGCGGTTGAACAAGAGCTCGGGGCCCCCTCTCATCTTAATTTGCCCCTGTACTAGACAATAAAATTTGTCAGTTCATTTTGCTAGAACATAAATGTATTCTAACAAATGTTGAGTTTAACCATATGTTTGTGTTCATAATATTTGTAAATGGACGACAATTTCATGTTGTGTCCATCCATGCGATCATGAAGATGCCTACGGGTATTGACTACATAGCCTGCATGGCTCAGGCTCCATTTAAACTTATATACGACACATCATTTGTTCACTAAGAAGGGATTACGCTCTCGTGCACTAAAATCTTCGCTAGTCTTACAACTGATAAACACTGGCTAAATTTGGGTATACTTAGCCGCATAGCTTCTCTTTAACAAAATATGCAGAAGCCTCGTCTTAGTCTTGCATATTTACTACAAAATCCTGTCTGTCTAGTACCTTTGTGATTCAATTAGTAGTAGGTTATATTGTCTTATCTCCATTTCTTCCAACTGATATTCAGGCTAAAAGGTGAAAAAGGTCTCCTAGTATACGTTTGTTTCACGGTTGTATATTTTTGCAAACGGGTACATAAATTGGTCATATCATCATTGGTGGTCATTCGTAAACTTTTTACATGGGCATAAGGGCTGCTACAGTGTGAATAGGTTTTGCAATAAATATGACAGCTACTTTGATTTTCAACACTGATAGAAGCTCTGCATATGGCTCACTGGAAGCTGGATTCACGGGAATCTGTTTTGAGTTGGTGGTCAATGGTTTTCGCTTTGTTCGTGATCTTCAGTCTCCACACGTGGTGATTCTTGGCATCTTCTTTCCAGTTATTAATATCAATACTACCAGCTGAGATATTGCACTAAGGAAGTCTTTGTATTACAGCAATGGCCTGTCTACTCCTTTTCTTCCTTGCTATAAAGACAGCTATTAGGAGTCTTGTCTCATCCATATGAATGATATGACCAGTAGAACTTTGGTTGGGCTTTTTAAGTAGGGCTTCCACGCTTAGCAAATTGACACCTTAACTGGCCTTCAAATTGAAAATCCTGTCCTTCCAGTAAATTTGCATTATTTGTCTAAGATGTGCCTGACAGCATTTAAGGCACATCTAGTTCTAGCTTTGGTTAATGTCCTCAGAGGTCTCATAATGGGCAATTTTCTATATAAATAGGTTGCCAGACAGACTCCCCTTTCAGCAAACCAAATTGCCAACACAGCAGTTAGATAGAGTGAGTAGGGGAACGCGGCTAGGACACAGCTTTGCTTTACTCCTTAATTCACTACGAAAGTCTGGGAGAATTAGCCCGTTGATGCTACCTCTACCATAATTCCTGTGTGTACGTAAAAAAAAAGACTGACTCTGCCTGACCGATACAAAGTGCCCAAAGACAGTCTGTTTCCTGTAGCAAACGCTTTGGTCAAATTAACTGTAGAGCAGCATGTTTTGCTCTGTGGCTTGTTCCTGAAGTTGCCTGAGAACAGAAGTTATACCGTTGACAGACGTAATATCCTCTTTGACCTTCTGGTATTCGAGATTCGAGAATGGGTTTAAGACGACTCAGTAATAATTTTTCGAGTACCTTGCCAGCTATTCAGAAAAGAGAGAAGAAAGATGACTCCTGCATCTGTAAAGTCTTACGGAACCACTCTGTCATGCCAGATGGTTGGTAACGGCACAAATCCTTTTCAGAAGCATTTGCTCCCCCCTTGATACATTTCTGTTGGAATGTCATCCATACTGGGAGTCTTGTTCCCTATTTCTTCTAATGGTATCCCATTATTGCCACTGCTATATATATAGCAGTTATGTATAGCTGTCAGCATGAAAACTCTAGTTAAGATGCTATTTAGATGCTTGTATCAAACTTCTTTTCACTTTTGCAAAATTTGTTCAAAATCTCAAAATCGATTCTCATGAAATGTTTATGCTTTCTTTGATATAACCGGCCTTTTCACTAAACTGCCCCTTGATGAAAGGATACAAATATGTACCGATCGTACAGGAAAATGTTTAACCGCCTTCCATCTTTGTTGAGTTAATGGAATATGCCATTAGAGGTGTTGAATTCAGTTTTAACAATACAATGTATCGACAAAAGGACGGGGTGGCAATGGGTAGCCCCTTGGGTC